>SKCR01027610.1:0-145422 GCA_019454045.1 Zanthoxylum bungeanum
TATATGATAATATTAATAATATTTTATGATAATATTTTATGATATTTTACTTTTTTATTTACAAATAAATCTAATTATTTAAGCTTTATTTTGTGATTCTACTTATAATTCAATTGACTAAATTCTTTGATATGGAACAATTAAATAAATTTTGCAAAAGAAATAGAGGCATCTTCGATGCAATGGTAACTAATATCATATGTGGCCAACTTATACCACATATATCCATATGGAAGAAGGCCGGTTATTATAATAACAGTACCTATGTTTTGTTATGAAAGTATTAATTAGTGTGGATCTACAGTGGCATAATCAGAATTTTTGATTAATGGAGTTAAATTTTGATTTTTCATAAAAAGTAGTAGATATTTTTATTTCAGTGGGGGCAAATCAAAATTATTGCCTTAATAAACTAGACTTTTCATTAATTTATACGAGAAAATTTAATAAAATTCCGATCGAGTTGAGCGGGGGTGACCATCCCCGCTCGCATATTGGCTCCGCACTTTTCTTCAAACAAACTTTTGATTTTCTCATTTACAATCTTTTACCTCTCCATAACTTTCATTATTTCCCTAAATTCACTACAAAAAATAAGGTCTTTAACGTCGAAAAATATTGACGCTAAAAGAAACCATTTTGACGCTAAAGGTTATTAGCGTCGAAAATTTTCGACGCTAAAACGTGGACGAGAAAGACATTTAGCATCGAAATAAAAAATTTCGACACTAATTTTATTTCGACGCTAAAGTATAATATTTTACGCCAAAAAAGTTTCGACGAGAAATTATAATTTTTGACGCTAAATCAAGTGTTTGGCGACGAATATTTTCGACACCAAATAATTTTATAATTAATAAAAAACTTATTTATTTTTTTTAGCGTCAAAATTTATTACATTTATTCGACGCTAAAGGTAATATAATAATAAAATATATATATTATTTTATTACTTTTAACGTCAAATATTTCGACGCTAAAGGGTATATTTATTATAACAAATTGACATTACAAATTAATTTCAAACTAATTTCATTACAAAAGTAATTAAATTTTTAGAAAACATAATAGCATTATTACAAATTTATTATAAAAAATTATAACAATGATATCTTTATCGATATAAAAATAAATTATAAAATTTATCATAATAAAAAATATAAAATAATAAACAAAATAATAAAATATAATTTTCTATATATTTTCTCCATCTTCACTTTCATTTGTTTTTCATTTTCTTCACTATCTTCATTTTCACCATTTCTTCAAATTCATATTCCCCTATATATGTATATATATTTATATTGGATGTCAATATAAAATATAAAAAATCAAATAAAACACTTAAGGAAAAAAAAGAATTTTAGAGAGGAAATAAGAGTATGAGAGAAAGAAAGTGAGAATAGGAGAAATGAAAGAGTAAATGAATTTATAGGAAAAAATAACATTTAGCGACGAAATGATCTTTCGTCGCTAAAGTTCCTTAAATAGTAGGAATTATTTCCGCCAAAATTTTGATCTTTAACGTTGAAATTTTTGACTTTTAGCGTCGAAAATTTGTCGCTAAATTTAAAAAATTTAAATTTAATCTAATTAGACGATAAATTCAAATTTTAGAAAGCGGGAATTCGAAAAATTTAAATTTACCATTTAGCGTCAAAATATTTGACTTTTAGCGTCGAAAATTCGTCGTTAAATGTAACAAATTTAAATTTAATCTAATTAGGCGATACATTCAAATTTTAGAAAGCGGGGATTTGAAAATTTTAAATTTACCCTTTAGCGTCGAAATATTTGACTTTTAGCATCGAAAATTCGTCGCTAAATGTCAAAGATTTTAAATCTAATTTTATTAGGCAATAAATTCAAATTTTAAAATGTGGGAATTCGAAAAATTTAAATTTACTCATTAACGTCGAAAATAAAATTCGACGCTAAAAGGGCAACCCTTTAGCGTCAAAATTAAAATTCGACGCTAAAAGGACAATCATTTAGCGTCAAAATAGTTTTTGGACGCTAAAGGGTCAACATTTTAGCGTCTAAATAGAATTTCGACGCTAAAAGTGTAACCTTTTAGCGTTGAAGCGTCGAATTTAAATTTCGACGCTTCGAACAACTATTTCGATGCTAAAGGATTGCACCTTTTAGCGTTGAATCAAATTTTGACGTTAAAGGATTGACCCTTTAGTCTCCAAATAGATTTTTAACGTTAAAGGGCTTTCGATCAACCATGGGGCGCATTCTAACCTTACTGAATTCATTCTATTGAAGCGTAACGTAAAAAGCCCCTTCTCTTCTCATGTTGCATTTCTTTGGTTTGGAAGTTCCAGAAGGAATGGCCGGATGTAAAGAGATGTCTCTGAGACTAGTGAAATCAGGTAAGAAGGTAAAATAGTCATACTAGAATGTTGAAACTTAAATTCGATACTAAAGGGTTTATTAGCGTCGCAAAAAATTTCGACGCTAAAAATTTGAACACTAAAGATCTATTTTCTCGTAGTGATTAAGTATTATTGTCCCCCTTTCAATTACTTACCTGATCACCTCATCATAATTGAATACCAACTTTGCTCCATACTTATACATTTGAGAAATGCTTATTCATAAATAAATTATATGATGAGAGTAAAATTGAAGAAGATAAATTCTCTTTTGTTATTGTGTTTTCTAAATTTTGTTCTTTGCCTTCCATTATTTAACATTTTTTTTTTATTCTTGAAATTTAATAATAAAATAAATTATATAAATTAGTTGTCATATGACATGCTCAGAAAATAACAATACTCAAAATATGAGCCATCAAGTGGCAAAATAATTTTTTTTTTAAATGTTGATATCCTTTATTATATTAACATAATACAATATGAATTTCAAGTCAAAGAAATTATTTCAATTATGGGTGGTTTGAGTTGCCTTGAGACCCAGCCAACGGGCAGTATCTATTGACTCCAAGACCACCTATAAACTATAATCTCAATATTAAGGAGTGGGGTCTAAACTAGCGAACCAAAGTAGGCGGAGTTGGGGAGAAAAATGTAGGGGACACTTATGACGTGGTCCTTATCATTGTTTTTAAAACCGGAACGAATCGGGAACCGGTCATGAGTTTGTTCCGGATGAAGGTAAAAAAATTACTCAGACAAAAAATCGATCAAAAATGGTCAAACACGGGCAAAAACCGATCGATTAAAAACGAGTATATATATATATATATATTAATTATTAATTAAATAGAATTATTTATTACGTAAACCGGTTTTGTCGGTTCTTTGGACACGATTCAACCGATCGAACCGGTGATCTATTAAACCTTTACATTACCGGTTTGATTCTTGATCTG
Organism: Zanthoxylum bungeanum; assembly: GCA_019454045.1. Lineage (NCBI taxonomy): Eukaryota > Viridiplantae > Streptophyta > Magnoliopsida > Sapindales > Rutaceae > Zanthoxylum > Zanthoxylum bungeanum. Next base: position 3,341 of record SKCR01027610.1, read on the forward strand.
GTTATGAAAAGAATGGTCCTTACGATATAAATGAGTTGTGTTCACAGAATGAATGCTCATACTGCAATATTATTTCAAAGAAGGGGGTATCTGTGTCTTAAATGTGACACCTTGATTTGTCCAATATTGCCATCCCTTTTATTTATTTATTTTTTTGTTCATGCCATCATGCATCAATGAGTTGTATTATTGTGTGTTTTGCATTAGGGTGCGTGGATATATTTTGTTTTCTGATGAACAGTGACCTAGCTCTTGCCCGGGTGGAATTGCATAAGCACATTCTCTCGATAGGATTGGTTTTCCCTTTTTTAAATTATGTGTATTTATAATAATAAATAATTAAATTTTAATTATATATAATTCTTTATCTAACAATTTCATTAACTTACGCTTTCCCTAAACCCTAAAAATTTACAAAGATATAGTAAGATTTAGCATCGATATATAGGTAGTTGCAGCAAATCTGTCCATAAATAACTTGACAAATCCCATACAAAATCCGTAATATCGTCGATGATTCAACTTAAATTAACAATAGGAAGTATTTACAATTCAAGTGATCACATTGATATTATAATAATATTGCCAATGTTTATGTATGCATGTTATATATTCCACACCGTAATTTGATTGTCGCTTTGTAATTGATCAACTGCATTTCAAACAAGCCTATGTATTTAATATATGCACCACTACTTGAACAAGTTTCACCTAAAGATTTTCATGACTAACCCAAATAATTGCAAATATTAAGCATGAAAATATATCTATCAAACTTAAGTGGCGTGGCTTAAGAAGAGCGTAAGTGATGAGCTTAAAAATAGTAAATTCTCTTAATTAATAAGACACGTTTTAGGTGAATTTTTACTCATAATAAAATTTGAAGTTTATGTGGCTGAGTCTTTAGAGTTAGGCCACCCTAATAAGCTAACGATATCTTATTAGTTCATGGGTGACTTTAAAAACCCGTTAATTTCGTCAGAACAAAATTATTAAGAAACATATTATATATCATTATAAATCTTGCAACATTTTCCAATTTATTTTGTTTATACAGTTTTGAAGGGTATCCAGCAGATTCTTATCTTCGTTACATCATGGGTGGTCACATTATTGCAATTTGTAATAACTTCAGCTGCGCCATATTAATTAGCAAACAAATCCTGTTAACTGATTGCTTGCAGACCAGCATCATTAAGGCCAGACCCACAATTGTTTGTGGAAGAAAATCAATATATGTAACAATCACATTAAATTATCGCATTTTTAATTTTTTTTTTTTAAAAAGGAGCTTATCATATATCAGCATTATAACAATTAATGAATATGAGATTCTAATCTTGCATCACGATTCTGTGAACCAGATCAATTGACACGTATTTTAGCAACGACAATACACAGATTGATCAACATTCAACTAACCAAAAACTTTTTTTTTTCTTTTTAAACATAAAATAATGTTAATAATGAGCTCTTCTTGTGCATGTTAGCATTAAATGTTGTGACAAACTCCTCTTAGCTAGGAAATTGTTATCAGATGCATTATCATAAAATTCAGCATCTTGCCCAAGCTTTCTGTGGGAACACAATGTAGAATATTTGAAAGCATTAAGATTCCAATTAATTTTTTTATACGACTTCCAATGTATTTTTACGTAACAACAAATGAACCTGACCTTAATAAATGATTCAACGAATTGATTATGTTTAGTATTTCAACTTAATACCTTTGCTAGTTATTTTTACCCCTTTTTTTACGATGGTCAACTCCAATATGAGTAACTCAGTCAACGCTCTCCAAAAATAGTAAAAGAGAAAGAAAAAAAAAAGAATATCATGAGCTGACCATGCACATGACATAACCTAATCAATTCAAAAAAAGGGGTCCTACTAATCTCAACCCACATGGCCATGCCATGCCAATGAACGACATACACGTGGGCTGTCCCTATCGTCATCAATCTCCTTGATCCAACGTTCGAGATTTCCTATCAAAATCCACCCAACCAAGAACGGATCTTAGCCGTCAATTCATGGTCCACAGTTTTGAATACCATCGGCTGAACTTGTCCCTCCTTTGTCCCCTTCACCAAGAACACCAATCTACCCAGTGCCCTACGTATGACAGGCAGCAATATCTGTTCGTGTTCCAAATATCCCACGCGCTATTCTATTCACGTGCTGTAGTTCTCAATACAAAAACTCTCGCCTTTTTGGAACGCGTGAACAAGAAGGCGCGTGGGGTTTCTTTTTCAGTTAATGAATTTCATGCAACTAAGAGAACAAGTCACCTAGATCCCCTTCCCCTTATAAAAACTCTCTGTGCATCACATCTTTCTTATCAACTCTCACAGTTTCCAAATTTATTCAATTTGATCTTTCAGCAAATTGTGTATAGCAATAATGGAGAGGTTGCTGAGTTACGAAACTGATCATTTGAAGGCAACTGAGTTAAGATTAGGGTTGCCCGGAAGCGATGAACCTAGTGTCAGTAGCAGCAATAAGAGAGCTTCATCACAGATTTCTCAAGAATCTAAGAGCAATTCTTGTGTGTCTAATGCCGGAAACGACGGCGACGACGAACGGGACAGTGCCCCACCAGCCAAGTAAGTACTTAATCTTCTACTTTATTAATTAAAAACAAGTTGTATCTGGAGCACAAAACTCCTGTTATAAATAATATGTACAGAAGCAATTAATTTTTTTCAGTAATTAACTTTTTATACGACAACAATAATATTGCAGGGCACAAGTAGTGGGATGGCCTCCGATTCGATCATATCTCAAGAACAAGTTAAAAGAAAAGAAAAATGAGAGTGATTGTGGGGGAATGTATGTGAAAGTAAGCATGGATGGAGCTCCTTATCTGAGAAAGATTGATCTCCGTGTTTACAAGTGTTACCCGGAGCTGCTTAAAGCTTTAGAAAATATGTTCAAGTTAACTATTGGTAAGCATGCATTCGTGTTAATTAATTAATTAATTATTGAATGATAATTTTCTGAGGCTGGATAATTCTGATTATTTTGGTTAATTAATTATCAGGTAAATATTCAGAGAGGGAAGGGTACGATGGATCTGATTATGCCCCAACGTATGAGGACAAAGATGGTGACTGGATGCTTGTTGGAGATGTTCCATGGGAGTAAGTAAATCTAATTCTTTCATAAAGTTTAATTATATCTCCTAATTATTTCACAAAAGCTTATGGAATTTCATTATCCTTAATTGCAGTATGTTTATGACCTCCTGCAAGAGGCTGAGAATCATGAAAGGATCAGAAGCTAAAGGCTTGGCCTCTTTATGAAACCAGTCCCCACAAATTCTTTGATGCTTAGTTACTTCAGGAGTTTTGATCGATCTATGAAGGATATAATTAAACAGAACACAAGACAAAGCTCAACGCTCAAAGTTTGAAAAATTCTAATAGTATCACGTCACTCATGCGACAATCTAATAATGTCTTGTAACTAAATAAATGATAGTTTAATCTACACAACTCCTACATATTATATAATTATTAGTTGATAATTATTAGTTGATAGTACCACATCACATATTAAGGTGATATTAAAAAAAATTATCAGAGATCCATAGTACACATGCACAATGTTTGGGTTTTTTTCATATCGTTTAGATATATGTATCAAAAGGATTTTACATCACAAAAATTAATATGCTCCATTAATTTTGTTGAATTATTATTATGCGTACTTCTTTTGTTATATCTATAATTTGAGACAGAGGGTAGAATAAGAATCAATGGTATTTTTGTTCGAAATAGGATCTAATAATGAGAACATTGGATAACAGTTAATCAAATGTTCAACACAAATTATGAATTCTTTTTTGATTCACTACACTTTTGAAAATTTAATTTTAGACCTGAATCTTCTCATTGTTTATTCTCTCATTATCCATTGAATCCGCCAATTATTGACAAACGATATATTATAACAAGTCTCTATGATTTGGTGACAAATGGCTTGACACTTGATTGTCAGGTCTTGGATTCGGGTTTAGGAGTGTATTTCTTTGTAAGAGTCTGGACGAGAAAATTTACAATACAAGGGATATACCATGTCATCCGTGTAATAATCCAATCATTCATTACCACACTTGCTAAAATATTAAAAAACAACTAAAAAATGGATATTAAATCATACATGTCATTTACTAATTTATTGGTGATACCACATCACTCAGGCCTCCGTTACACCAAAGAATTACTCAGCCTGGACAGTCAAGGGTTTTACGTGCTCCGCTTAAGCTCGGATCAGGTGGTTTGGTGGCGGGGTTTCTAACGTTTCTCAAAAAAAAAAAAAACTATAACTAACAAATTAATTAATAACCAGAAAGTTGTTAGTTTTAATTTGTTGAACTCGCTCTTTAATCCAAATTAAACATATCACTTAAAATAAAAGATTAATGGATACACAAGCCATCGATGAAGATGACACAAACATATCACTTAAAATAAAAGATTAATGGATACACAGGCCATCGATGAAGATGACACAAAGTTTGCGGGTCAAATTCATTACAGAATTTATCAATCAGTAGGCTTAACCAGGACTGAAAGTAAAGACAGATGGATTCCATCTCGTTCTGTTGATAATTGAGGCAATTATTGCTGTCAAATTAATAATTGGCGATGGTCCTGCTTTATCTGGACTTGGGGTCTCCCATTGCAAGGACTAGGTTATTCAGATCTTAGAATTGCAACAGTTGTGCCATATCTCTCTCTTCAAATTGCTATTGCGGTGACAGATTCCTCCAGTTGATCAAAACCATTGGATTTTTCATTTTAGGCAGTGGATGCATAAAAAGATTATTATGTTTGAAAACCTAGTGTCATTGTGCGAAAACCTAATTTCAAGAATGCACGTAGTTTGTGTGAAAACCTAAATTAGAGCCTTTTTGCCCATTTAGCTTCTAATTTCTGTTCATTTATGATTGTGAATTTATAAAGTCATCCGCATGCTAGTTTGAATTGGTCTTAGCTGAGTTGGTACTGAGCTCGGCACTGAATCATGTTCCTTTATATTCTGCAACAAGTAAATTAATTCATTTTCAGGTATCCAAAATCCCAGTATATATATGGAAAGGTAGATCTTGAAACTTAACGCATGCAGAAAATGACCAATGCCAGCATAAACAGTATCTTTTCTTCATTACACACTCAGTAGTTACAGGCACATGCTAATGTGCAAAGCCAAAGCTAATGCAAACATCCTACAATATTCAGTTGCTTACAACTGCCTGCAAAAGACTATAACCGTCATAACCTACCCCAACAATTTTTTTCTTAGAACCCCGCTCCCAAACTACTATAACCGGACTTAAGCGGAATAAATAAAATACCCGACTATCACAAGCTAAATGCACTCCATGGACTTGACAACCAAGTACTAAACCCTTTACCATCAAATCATTATTTTTAGTATTCTAATGGTAGTTATTGATATAATATTAAAGGAGAGAGAATAGTGCTATTGATTATTGAAGGGGTTTGAAAGATATATAAATCAGGGTTCAAAATGTGGAGTGATTCACATCTCTCAAGTAGACCCAAATAAAAAAAAATGTAAAATTACCTTAATTGTTTGATGGAACCTGTTTAATTCCAAAATTACCCTTTATCTAATTTCCTCTACAAATTTCTCCATTCAATTCACTATTCCACAATTTCCAAGTAGAGTTCTTTCTATTTGCAAGATGATGGTCTTCGTCCGCATATTGCACACTCCGAGTTGTTAGTTTAGTTCTTATTCTTTAGTAATTTTAAAAAGGATAGGGGGTCTTATGAGATAAAAAAACAAGGGGTTCAAAAATACCTCCAACTCGCCTATCTATTGGGCCAGTTTTTGATAGGCCCAATTTTGACTTGTCAAACGGAACCGGGAGTAGATAGAATACGCATGGTGCGCAGTACGCACCCGACGATTTCGTTTCCTCACACAGAGGTTACGGCCTGAGTGAGACTACCAAATCTGTGTGTGGCCTCACTCTTGCTGAGCTTTGAAGCTGTCGAAAATGCTAGCTCGTCTCGCGGCCAAGCGTCTCCTCGAGATCCGTCAAGCTTTCCGTCCATCTCTTCAGGTTTAGCTCTCGTTTTTTTTTTTTTTTTTTTTTTTATTTTTTATTTTATTTTATTATTACACATCCAATACATCTTCTTTGATCTAATTGGTTCAATTTTTTCCCTCTAATTTGATGTGCAGGCATCTAGATCCTTCTCCACTGCCTTGAACTATGTGAGTTTTGTAATAATAAAAAAAAAACTATTTGATTGCATATAAATGATTCACTTCTTGTGAGTTTTATTGATTTTTTTTTTTTAATTTTTGGGTGAAGCACATTGATTCTCCAGATAACAATCCTGATCTTCCATGGGAGTTCTCTGATGCTAACAAAGAAAAGGTCGGTGATAATATTATTGAATGTTCAAATTTCTATGGATTTAGTTTCTGAAGTCGAACATTATTGTCACTGGCTTCAAGTTGCACGTTAAAATTCAAATTTTTATTAGTTGTAGATTGAAATGCTTTTGATCGATACCAGTGTTCTGATTCTTTGGTTTTATAATACTTTGTAACTAAGCCAAATATAGGGAACTCGTTAACTTTGAAGAAATGAACTGTTAGAAATTTTTTGTTCTTAATGCACTTGCACAACTAATAAATGCTGCAACATAGCTTTAATTTGTCAAAGTTTGAAACCCATAAACTAATTGAGGCAAGTCAATAATTGGGGGGTTTTCAAGCTTGGCTTGGTTTATTATGAACTAGTTGGTTCCAGGAAAAAAGTTGTTTTCCTGTGCCATACTCAACGATTGGTAATTTTATGAAGAAAGAAAATGTTGGAGAAATGCTTACTGCAGCAATTCCTCCTATCTTAGGGGAAAGAAGTAAGAAAGAAATATTCATTGCATAGAGTTGTGCAGTTCATCAAACTGTCTACAAAATTTTGTTTTGGTTTATGAGATTATGGCATTTGAATTGGAAACTAGTTCTTTTATAGGAGGGCCAAGAGAATTACCAGAGTCACATTCTAATACAGTCTTTGGTTCTTTTTCCTTCCTTGTATGTTTTGTGGTTGGAAATTAGTTCGTAATAAGCTGTTGGGGATTGTAAATAAAGAATTTCTATGTAAAATAAACTGATTCCTTAGCCTTGTACATCTTAGGGGAGAAAATCAATGATAAAAGAACCTGGAGTCTTGTTTGGTGTACCTCAGGTTAGGTGCTGTAATTATAACTTCTTGCATTCTTTATGTTGACTTTAGCAATTAGGAATTCTTTTCTCATAGATCTTGAATCTATAAGAGGCTGTTACCTGTTGTTTACCTCGCCAAAGTTTAGTTGATAGTAATTAGTAACTTGTAACCATATGTCCCCAAGTGCTTGGTCCAATGGGTTGAGTCTTGGCCTGCCATTTGAGAGACCGGGGATCAACTCATGGGAGCAACATTTGTAAGAGCCTGAGACAGTATTGGGTTTTACCCACTCAGACCGGGATCCAATGACACCTGATATGGGATGGGGAGGGGTTTCCCGGTATTCCAAAAAAAAAACATGTAACAATATTTTATTCAGCGTCCTAAAGTTCTAACTCCTGCATATAGGTTAAGGAGATCTTATCTCACTATCCGTCCAATTACCAGCAATCTGCGGTTATTCCTCTGCTAGATCTTGCACAGCAGCAGCATGGAGGGTGGCTACCTGTTTCGGCAATGAATGCGGTATGGTGTATGAGAATGCATGGAAATTATTGTGTCTTATTTTACAAGTGTACGCACATGTAAATGTTAAGCTTAATGCAAAGCATGCCGTTTACTTGTTTGTGTGTTAAGCATAATATAACTGTTGGGGAAAGAATTTCATTGTAAAAAAATTGTTAGTGCAAATAGATTAAAATACTGCTGATAAATGATCATACTATGAAGATAGACATTTACCAACTTTATCAAAGGATTATGACCCCTTCTCTCTACTTAAAATTTTAAAGGCTTGTCAAGTTACTTGAATTTAATGAAATTTTTCTTTAGCTTTATTTTCACTAATAAAATCCATCTCAATTTTAAAATTTGTCCCCCTTTTGGTTCTACAACCAAAACCATGAATTGCTAGCAAAATTAAATTCTGACCCTTGAAACTTTCATGGGGATGAGAAGTTAGATGCTACTGAGGGCAGGGATAGATTTTGGTGGTGACCAAAGTGGGCCACAGCCCCAGCAAAAAAATCGAAATTTTTTCCTTTAACTTGTATATATTACATGGTAAATTACATGAAATAATGAAAGATATCTCTAAATTAAATGATATTCATCAAATTATCATGATATATACTCTAAAGTCTTAACTATAACTATTATAGTGGTTTCATTTTCTTGGCTGATGTTGACGACTCTCTCAACACTTTTAATTCCTTTTATTTCCACAATAGAAGAACCTAAAACCTTTGTTTTCTTTTAATTAATGATCAAATTTACTGATAATAATTCTAAAATCCTACTAATAATTCTGAAATCCTACTAACTCATTCTATTTTAATTTAATCTTTTTGTAGGCACTTGCAAATGTTCTTTCATTTTCCTAGTTTAATTTTCAATCCTAAAACCCACTTTTTTTAACTCCTCTCTAGTTTTGTTATTCTTCTATTCTTTGACGTGGTTAGTTTATTTTTCTAGTTTTTTTCTTTGTTTTTTAACTAATTTTTAATCCTTTAAATAGTCAATATTTAAAGATTATTTTTGTTCCATGAAAGAACGTAATGCCAAAATATAAGAGATTTTTAGTACTTCTCTTTTTTGTTCATCTCTTTTGCCATATTTCTAAGTGTTACTCAAATAAAAACTTCGATAGAAAATGAGAAATATCTTTGAAAGATGAATATATTTGTGTGCAGAGTAGTTAGCTCGAAAGCTTTTAATCGGCAGGAAAGGTTGAAGGATATAATGATTCTTCTCTTGCTCCCCAAGCCCAATCTTTCATACTAGACTGTTTAGGTTTAGATTTTATTAGATTTTGGGTTCAAACACTTAATTGTATAATTTCTACATTCATCTCATCTACACGTAATGCGCCTTCCATCATCCATGTTCAATTAGGTTGGAGGAATGGTTGTGCAAATCAATTAGTTTTAACAATATCTGGACCTTTTGTGGCTAATTACTTAATTTAGAAAGTTCCACCTCATCTAACATCATCTAAATAGTATTGTTGTGCAATGAAATTAGAGTAGTTTGAAGATGATTGCAGGTGATTCTCTATTTAATTCATGATATTTGCCTCTTCTAATCAAATAACTCATTGGAAACCTAAATTAAAATTCCATAGGCATAGATTATTCATAGGCTGTGAATGATTTTTTATTGAACATGTGTTATGATTAATGTTACAGGTGGCTAAAGTTATAGAGGTTGCTCCTATCCGTGTATATGAGGTTGCCACATTTTATTCGATGTTCAACCGATCAAAGGTGAAAAAAACCTTTATTTATATTGCCTTTGCGTCAACCAATTTTGGTTCATGCAAGTTTCGGCTCACCTGAATGGATATATCCAATTGGTTTTCAGGTGGGCAAGTACCACTTGCTGGTTTGTGGCACAACACCTTGTATGATACGTGGTTCACGAGAAATTGAAGATGCCTTATTGAAACACTTGGGTGTGAAGCGCAATGGTGGGTTGTATATTATTCTTTTGATGTCGCTTCTCAATAAAATATCTTGTATCTCACCAGGCACTAAACCCATATCTGAATTTTGGAATTTAAAGTAGCTTGTGAACTGTGTTATATGTGATGTGCAGAAGTAACAAAGGATGGCTTGTTCTCAGTTGGAGAAATGGAATGCATGGTAAGTCTTCATGCATTGATCTCTGCATGAGATCTTGGATCACCATTCATTGCATAATTGTACTAAACCGAGAGAGAGAATTTTAGGTCTTTTAATTGTATTTTGTCTTTGTTTTATTTTATTTTATTTCTGTGTGTCTGAAATGGTTGTTTTTCTGCAGGGATGTTGTGTAAATGCTCCTATGATTACAGTGGCTGATTACTCCAATGGATCCGAAGGATATATGTACAATTATTATGTGGGTCCTCTTTAATTTTAATTTTAATTTTTAATTTTTGATAAATGACAATCTATGCAATCTTTTTTTTTTTTTTTTCTGATTTATATCCTTTACGATCTATGTGATCTTGATTGGCAAGTTAATGTGTATTTGACTCAAGTAATAAGATAGTTTGGAATCTCTGATGATGTTTTATGTAAATGCAGGAAGATGTCACTCCAAAACGAGTTGTTGAGATAGTTGAGATGTTAAGGAAGGGGAAGAAGCCACCGGTAAGGAAACTGGTTGGAAAATATTGTGTTTCTGTCTTGGGTATAAAGATAATTTATTTGGCTATTGATGTTATTGCTACGTTGTTTAATTATTTTTCTGCATTTCAGCATGGCACCCAAAATCCACAACGCATTAAGTGTGGCCCAGAAGGAGGGAATACAACTTTGCTAAGTGAACCAAAACCTCCTCCATGCCGCGATCTTGATGCCTGCTAAAGTTTGGGTACATATGGTCTCAAATAATGCAAAGCTTGGATGTTTCCAGGTTTGTTTGAATTGGTTCAACTTAACATTTGTTAGGCTAGCCAGTTTTGGCTTCTGGTGGATGTTCAGTTTACATAAACTCCCATCATATTTCATGTTACAAGATGTGACTAATTTACTTTCTTGTGCTGGCAACTTTAATACCATTGGGACTTTTCTGTGTTGTAATGTAGCTTCTCTATGCTTTATGAAAATTGTAGTCTTACCACAAAAATAATGCGGATCAGCTTCTTTAGTTTAAAAAAGCTAGTCGCTCAATTTGAGTCCGGCTCAACTGTTATTGAGTTATTTGAGCAGCATTCTGATTTCTACTTGCAGTGATCATGTAACATTAGGCCTCACAAAGTTCTTGGTTGCATGTCTAAAAGTGTTTTATTAGTTATTACAATCCCAATTTTGTTACACTACTTTGGGTGTTGTAATTGTAAAATTACATTATAGCCAAGCAAGGTAATATGCCAATTGGTCAAAGTTGGTATTTGCTTCAGGATGCACGAGTCGATAGATTGACAAGTTATTTGTTTAAAAAAAAAAGTGTTTATTTTTGTTAAACTAATGGATTGGATCGGTTTATACTAGATTTAGAGAGAATTTTATAAATCAATCTAAGTCGGTATAAAACGATTTCTCTCGAGTAAAATATTTTCTATTTTTTTTTTTTTAATGTTTGTTTATTGCTTGGAAAAAAAAAATTGATTTTTTTTTTCTAGATATTTGACTAGTCTAATATTTTTGGAAAATATTTTATGGTGGTTAGATGGCAAAAGAACCGGTAACTTGTCTAGATCCATATAGACCTAGAAGACCCAATCCATAAATATCCGGGTTCAAAATTAAAATTTATAGATTCGAGCCATAATTTCAAGATCAGTCCAAAAACTTATTAATTTTATATAAGTATACTTGAGGAAAGATTAAAAAAATATGAATTTTTTCGGGACTTGGATCAAGAATTTTATTAATTTTATACAAATATAATCGAAAAAATATTTACAAAAATCAGGATTTCTAGATCCAGATCCACGTGGGTTCGAAATTCTGGGACACTGGTCAAGAATTTTATTAATTTTATACAAGTATAATTGAACAAAAAAAAAAAAATGGATTTCCAAATTTGGTTCGAGTATACCCAGATTCGGATCGACTCGGATCCAAAATTCTAAGATATGAATCCATAATTTTATTAATTTTATATAAATATAATTGAAAAAAGATTAAAAAACCCAGATTTTTGAATCCAAGTATACACGAATCCAATCTGCACAGGTCCGAAATTTCGAGATATGGATCCTAAATTTTATTAATTTTATATAAATATAATTTCTTTTTTAGAAAAAAAAAATCCAAATTTTCGGATTCAATCCGATATACCTACATCTGGATTCATATATTTTTTCACGAATTTAGATACAGACCTGGAAAGATCTAAATCTAGGTCCGAATTTTGCTTTCTAAAAATGAGTTATGAAAATTTTAGAGAAGTGGAAAAAAGAATCTTATAAAAGAACTTACGAATTTATATTTCATAAGTCAATTAAAATTTTCTATTGAACGACCCAAACATTGTAAAATGAAAAAAAAAATGTTTTCAAAAAATCATTTTAATGCAAAACAAACAAACATGTAATTGAATTTTTTACATGCTAAAACCCAATCCAATCTGAACTTTTAAAAAAACATCAATTAAATTTAAATTGGTTTCATGTGTTAACACGATTTTCTTGATATTCCACGGTCCACGTTACTTCTGTAATTTTGTTTTTATCAACTGATTCAATAATAAAATTTTTCCTTTTGGCGGTTTTAGAGGAGTAAAAATAGAAATGAAAAATTAGGTTAAATTCGGATTCGGGGCAGCTCCACTACATTATGATCGAACGGACGCGATTTAAGAAGAAAAAATTAAAAAAAAAAATCAATTTTTTTGTTGTATTTTCTTATACGGCCCGCATTGAGTCACGTCGCGACCCGTTAAATTCAAATACCAGCCCAGCCCAGCCCAGCCATCAACATCGGTATCGGGATCCATGTCTCTTCTCCAATGATGATTTATCCTCCAATAATTACTTTTTGAAACACATACTACGCACAATCATTTTATGTTGGACTGAAAACACCCAGCATTTTCAAACAAAGCCACAAATCCACTATTTCCATTCTACCTCTTCATTCCATTTCCATTATTTCCCACTTTTTGGAGGCCCCACAAATCCACTAACCAAAAAAAAAAAAAAAAAAAAATTAAGAAACACCCCCCACTACAACAAAAGCTGCTTCCATCATTTCCCACTACCACCCCACCACCATCTTTGCCAAAAAGCAGAGCATATCAAGTGAGCTTTGACAATTCCCCCCCTCCTTTACTTGAGAACTTGGCCTACTTTGTATTTTTATTTTTTTTAGGCATTGACACTCGAACCCTGCTTTGACAAAAGCTATAAAAAAAATAAAGATAAGGGGGAAAAAAAGCAAGAGCTATATGGCATCTGACTTTGATTGCAATTTGAAGAAGCAGAGCCAACAACTTATTTTCTAGGGGGGGTTAGAACGAGACAAATATGCTGTGGGACTCTTAGTGAGCTAGCTATGGATGGGGACCATGGGATGAGTATTACACTTATCTAAGGTCTATGGGGGAGGATTAATCTCGGGCTTCACAAGATTAGAGGATTCCGGTGGTTGTGACTGGTAAATTGCTGTGGCCAATGAGATCGGCATTATGCAAAGTGCCTTTGATTGAAGGAACTGCATTGCAGCCCCGACATTTTCTTCCATGAGCTTAGCTACCTGTCTCTCTGTGCCATCATTTGACCATTTCTCCCAGGCTGGTTGGTTTCTTCCCCCTTCACCACCAGATTCATCCTGATGTGCAAAGATAAAAAAGCTCGGCTGACTAATTGTACATTGAAAATAACCAATAAATAAATAAAATAAATCATCCGCTATCTATAATTGTTTGTTTAATACCTCAATTGTTGATAGTGGGATGTCTGTTACAAGTGGAGCCACAGCACCAGCTCCGCCCAATCTACTCATGCTCAAAACCTGTCAAATTGATGGATAATATATTAGTAAGAGGATGAATACAAATTTAAAACATCATTAGTATTCACATTTATCCAATTTCCTTGTGAAGGTTGCAATGCGTTCCTATAAAAATCTGTTGTTGCATATGCAAGGCATTTTCACCTTTCCTGGAACCCAACTTCATAATGTGACACACAGCATAGATGTATTTTATTCTCAATGATTGAACCTATTTAAAGGGGGCAATGATATAACTGTTATGGCTAACATAATGCGGCAGACATCCATTATGTTAATAACACGATATTCTCTGTAGCATATGAAGGAAGTCTAATAGTCTAAAACTGAGTTATATGAATAACGATTGAGGAAACTTCTTGATTTGTCCATTGAAATAATATGGATATGTTCATGAGCTACCAAACTTGAGAGGAAAACAGGATTATTTTACCTTAACTTGGAGCCTCAGAAACTTCACATAATCCACTATTTCATCAAGCATGGCTGCTCGATCAGTCTACACAAATGAAACATGTGTTAGTATTAAACAGAACAAGCAGTGATTATTGGTTTATTATGTTTCATATGACTTTCTCATGATAACTTCACCACTAGCCTCACCCCAACAAACCTATCACATTCAAAAAACAGCAGTTCCCCAAGCATACTCCCAAAAAAAGGAGAAACCAATAAGCTGGTTTTCTGGCAGGGCAAACAATGCTGATCAACTATCAAGTCAACAGTTTAAATTTGAGATCTGAATGAATCCAATATTAAACAGACTCAGTCAAGTAACATTAGTTTTCTCTAATACCTCTTCATCTATCACTAGATTTTATGTGTCTAAAGCCAGCAAAGTAAGCAAATTGATCAAGGAGAAGTAGAAAAAATTCCAAAGTGTGGAATAGAAAGAAAATTTGCTGTAACAAAACAGCTTACATTTCCATATTTTGAACAGCAAAAATATGCAGTTTATGGATGAAAGGAAAACGAGAATCAAATGCCATTTTTTTTGACACAATTAGCTAATTGTTCTGAAAAAACAAGGTTTGTAAACAGTTGCTTGAAGGACACAACAGAAGTAAAAATCTATTTTCAACGTCAGTAAGCACTAAGCAGGCAATTTGTAAAGTAGCGTAGGGTGAGCTATACGCACTCACTTGATCAGTGTGAACAACTTTATATCACTGACAAAACAATAATTTGAGCAATCAAATAGCTGATTTGACCTCTGACACAAATCATTTATTTGCTCCTTTTCCTTTTATCACAATTTTCATTGATCATGCTTTAACACAACAGAAAAATGCAGAATTCATAGTGGCTAAGAAACTAGGAAAACAAAAGCCCCATTGTTCATATGATTATGAACCAGATAGAGAGAATATACACTTTACCTTGTTCACACTAGGAACCAGCTCCTGCAGTGCCCTGATTCTTTCAGCTATTCTTTCTCTTCGCAGCTGAATCAGAAAGAGAAATTGTTGGCGGTTGTAGATGTAAAAATAGGATGTCACAACATCGTGACTAAGACTAACGACTGCATACTTCTACATGACAACCTCCAATCAAGCACGAAACTTATGAGTTTCATATATTCCCAGGCTTTATAGTTTATACTAATGGTGTTTTATTCAATTTCTTAAAGAAGATAAATAGTGCTGCATTAATATGGCAGAAGTATTATTTCAGTAATAATTGAAAACTTGCAGGACATTTTCAGTCAAGCAAAACCCTCGTCATTGGTCATAGTGACAATAGACATGCAAGTGCACAACTATAATGTTCAAATGATATTGAAAGAAAGGAAGCCAATGTCATTCAGAAAATGGGTTTCCTCCTACTGACCCATCAATTTAGAAACCGATTCAACTGTATAATTTATTTGTCACGTACTCTTGTCAACGCATTAATATACCAAAGCATATTCATCTCCACAGTTACGATGCATTAAAACCATTTACAGAATTGGAAATTGACAGCCACATCAATGTTCAGCGAGTACTCTACAGTTCTGTTGGTATATAATAGCAGACTTACACGTTCAGCAATGCTGTGTGGATCTGTGGCCTGTCCTCTCCTAGCCCGCACCCTAGGGCGCATTGTTGGTGGATGTGGAGCTGCAGGAACAGGTGAGGGCAGTGGTTGACCATGAAAAACCTGCAAAAAGATGGTAAATAATCTCACCAATATGCAAGGAGAGGAAGAGTGCAACGCTGAGATGCAGGACATTGATTGCATCTATAACCGAAAATCTCATCTATATAATTTCGAAACAAGACAACATAATAATATCATCTACATATTTAGAAACTATTAGAAACTTGATAACATAAATAAATAATATTTATGACGTTTGTGGAAACAAAAACTTGTCAAAACAGGAAGAGTTTAAATATGTCCAATTACTGGAAAAAAATTCCTCACATTCATGTGGCTTCTCTCCCTGCCAAATGAGATGAAAGACTTAAAACTCTTTATTCCCACCAAATTATAATTATGTTATAAAACCTTTTGGCATATTTCACGAAAGCAATGCAGAAGCCGGAAATCACAACCAGAGTCCTGATCTGTTTATTTTATGGATTCCTATTCATTTTTTAGTTAGAATTTTGCAAGAGCGATGGTCTTTTTGACAGCCAATTAAAATGGCTAACTACCGAGGAATAAGATTAACAACTTGGAATCACCCCATTTCCCTCCTAATCAATAATTATAAATAAATTTGAGAATTCTCGTTGCCATGGCAATGCCCTATCTCATACAAAAAAAAAAAAAAAAAAAACAAAATTCTTTGCTACTGCTTTTGCTTAGAAAAATAAGAAAAACAACCGCCAGTTCACCCACTCCCAGGGTTAAGAACCAATAAATTCCTTTGTTTTATAGTCCTTTCCTCCCGTTTAGTGACAATTTCTCAATATTTCAACTCGTGCCTTCTTATATCGTTTTCCTTTGTTAGATAAAAACCTTGGAATCTTCTGATAACAGTAATCTCCAAACAGAGCATATTGCAAGTTTCTAGTAAAAAGATAATTAAAAACCCAAAAGAAAAAAATAAATAAACATATAAACAAATATACTCCTAATCTCCTTACAGAACAGGCAAGTTTCTGCTAAGATTTAAACAATGCCAAAATAAAATGAAAGAAATTGAAAACGTAACCAGTGAAGTAATCAGTATTTATAACCCGAAAAGAAAATGAAATCACTCCACTAATCTAATCAACCAAGCTTTAAAGTTTAAACAAACAAATATAAGCAGAATTACTAGTAAGTTTATGAATTTTTTTTCCAAGTAGATATTTATCCATCTTACATTTTTGACAGTATGTTCTTCAGGAAACCGCTTTCCGCTTCCAGAGGCTTCTTCATGTTTCAAAAACCCTCCTTTACCTTGCTCCAAGCTCAACCCTAACGGAAACATCTGTCCATGAAAGCCGCTGCTTACTCCGCCTCCGAGAGCCGAGATGTGTCCGGAGCCGTCTCCGGAGCTGAGCTGCAGCATCATCGGCGAGCCTGACGCCAAGCTTCCATCGCCAGCCGTCAAGCCGGACTCGGCAGAACCGAAATTAGGAATTCCGAGGATTTGCTCGAGGAAATCGTCGGTCGAGGAGGCGTCGTTGGGGTTGTTCGCCATGAGAATGACTCGGCCGAGTCGTGTGAGCGAGTTATGTCAACAAGTTATGAGAGTATCTACATGCAACCAAAAAAAAAAAATGATTGAGAAAGAAGAAGATTTTTCTATCAAAGTTTCAACTTTCCTCAACTTCACTGGTCAGAACAAGTGAGAGCTAAGAGACAAAGTAACTCGAAAAGAAGGCTTTTATCATGGTTAAAAATGTTGTACTTTGTCTTAAAGGGGCTGCCTTTGATGAATATTACATTTCTACCAATTTCTAAAACGACGTCGGTTTAAGAAGCTTAATACTACAGTTAAATCTCCAAAAATTAATAATTTTGGGTTTTAAATTTTATTAATTTAGAGTTAATAAATTATTAATTTAAAGAGTACTTTTTCGATTCAGCGAGTATAAATTTAATTACATACAAAATTATTGTATGTATATCACTAATATAATAGATCATATTTCGTGAAGTAATTTAAAAAGAAAATTCATTGTATATATTTATAAAAATAAGTATAATGGTATTCATTATTTTTAATACTCAAACAATAATCATGGTAGAAATTGTAGCTTGTGTCATTGAAAATCTTGCTAAGGATAAAGTTAAGGATGATTACGTATTTTTGGAATCAATCACGCTAAATGAAGCAATCATAACTTTTTTTTTTTTTTGAATCGTTGGAAACCTCGTCGCCATATCATTTATTTCGGGTTTAAGCGGAACAGATAAAACATTTGGCTGTCTCATACTTTTACAAGAAATGCACTCACTGAATTCGAACTCAAGACCTCAATGTGAGATCCTGAACCCTAAACTACCAAGTCACACCCCTTGGGGACAAAGCACTCATAACGGCAACAACTCTTTGCAATTTTTTGTTGCAGTTCGAGAAGACGACACCTAAGCTTTTGAATGCAATGAGAAAAGTTAGAGATGAAATCCTCCTAAATTTAAATTTCAAGAAAAAACAAATAACAATAGATTCATATTTTACTAATTTGCCATAGTTATGTTTTTAATTTTAGAGAATTATTAGTTTATGATATTGACGGGACTATCTTCCTAAAATCATTATCTTTTTAATTTAACGAAATTATTAATTTTGTAAACTGATCCAAGTTGGGATCGGGAAAAAAATTTATTTTATAGATGTTATTAATTTATTGAATATTATTTTATAGAGGTTTAACGGTACTTATTCTTCTTTTGTTATTCTTTTAATATTGTCTAAGGTCGAATTTTTAATTTCATATTATTTTTTATTCAATTGGAATAGTCTCGTATTATTCACTTTAATAGTTTTTTTTTTTATTTTAAAGTAATTTCAGGCAATAAAATATCTATTAAATTTTCCATATAAAAAAAAAATCATATAGTAAAATTTTCCACATCAGCCATCTAGAAGTGAAAGTTTTTTTTTGGACCTCGAGTTATGTTGGACTCGGATTTAGTATTCAGAATTCTTCGTAGATTTAGACAAGGCCTAATAACTTTTTTCATTTTCATACGAGTCCTAATAGCGTTTAACAATATTCTCTATTTAATTTTTTTCAAATATCATTAATTACGTTACTCTATAGTCAATATACAAATTTTTACAATTAAAAACTTAATAAATTATTTTAAATTTAACTTTGTAACAGCATAATTAAAAAAATATATGGATCAAAACAGACCGGATCATCCTCAAGTAGGTTTGACAAAAAGGTCAAGGCCATGTTTTTCAGGCCCACTCAGGGTCTGGGTCGGCCCTTACAAATAAAATTTAAAATTGGGGTTGACATGAAGGCTTATAATGGCTCAACCCTGGCCCAGTCCAGCCAAATTTGGACCAGGCTCTCCAATGTGTTTGATAATTAAAGTAAGTAATGAAACTAAGTGTTGATATTTTAAAAGATTATTTTGGGTTAAATAAGTTTTGTGATATTCCATTAAGATGATTAAATAATCTAAAAAGTATTATGGTATTCCATTAAGATTATTAGGATTTTTTAAAGAGGGTGTCCAAATATAGTGATATTCAATCAAGACTTTAAACTGGTAATAAAAAATCTTATGGTATTGAAAAATATACTTATTTTGAAAGAATTTTTTATATGTGTGATTGTGTGAGACTTTTTAGTGGAAAATATAAATATCAAACGCTATAAAAAATCTCACCCTAACCCATCAGACTTTTGACGTGCGATTTTTTTTGCTGTTAGAGAAGAGATGTCACATCCCCTCCTTAGAGCGGGCCCAACCCTAGAAAGAGGTTCGATGACTTCTTTAACTCGAACATTCTATATGTCAACCAACCATTTAAATACACACAACTATTACATCATAAATTACAAATCCATGAATTGTACACAGTTTTTAAGGTTTACAACACAAGTTTTTTTAAAAAATACAAATGATGACTCAAAGGTCTAAACCAACTCGAAAATACAACTGTGGCATGTGGATCAA
The DNA here is from genome assembly GCA_019454045.1 of Zanthoxylum bungeanum. Classification (NCBI taxonomy): domain Eukaryota; kingdom Viridiplantae; phylum Streptophyta; class Magnoliopsida; order Sapindales; family Rutaceae; genus Zanthoxylum; species Zanthoxylum bungeanum. The sequence continues at coordinate 23,060 of SKCR01027610.1, forward strand.
ATCTGGTACTGCTACTGCTATGCTTGCAGACTACCTGGAATGTTTGGGAAAATGGGAATAAGCTTAAAAAGCTCAGCAAGTAAAGCACTCATATTATCAACATGACCTTACCAACAAAATAGAGATTTATATATATAATATAATATAATATATGAAAATAACATATATTATAATATCATCTCAACAATCATCCCACATCAATACAAACATCCATCAAACATGGTTGCTAATCCGGGTCCAGTATAATAGTGGATTGAAACCAATGGGAGAGTACATCATCACAACTCCCAAGGTTTCCCACCATATCAAAGCCAATGAGAGAGTACCTTATCACAACTTCCACGGTTTTCCATCATATCATCTCGCGTAATGTATCATCATATCTCATCTCATCTCCGACCAATATCATACAAAACCTGGCATCATAAAACAACAACACACATCATCCAATACAATCACATCTCGCATCCAATCCATTAATCTCATCTCAATAATCATAAATTCATTTTTCTCATGTTTTCAACTAACCAATGTTTATATCTCCACAAAAAATATATAAATATATAAATATATATATATATATAATATAAAATTATAATTATACCAACATATTTATATAGACTTTCACGACAACCATCAATTATCAAACAATTATGTTAAGGGGATCAACGTGCATTGTACTTACCTCTATCCACGTAAAAGTCCTTAATATGTCTATATCATCGCTAAGAATCTGAAAAATATAATTTACGATCATGTCCCTCAATTTTTCCAAAATTGCGATTTTTACCCCTAAACTTTCTAAATTTCCATTTTAGCCCCTAAACTTTTCTAATATGTCCAAATAGTCTTAAAACTCTTAAATATTACTATTTAACCCCTGAAAACCAGAATTTACAGAATTACCCCATTGAATGCAAATATACAATTAAATCCAAAATTTTCAAATTTTATCATATACACCCCAAAACGGTAATAATCACGTACCGAGCTCCAACGATCTCTAAATCTCTCAACGAAGAATTCGCTGGTCAGCAAACGTCTCAAGGATCATGACGATGGTGATGGTAGGGGCTAAAACACGGCGGTTACCGATGATCGGTTAAACACCGATAACAACCGTATTTTGCTCGTTTCTCAACAACCGAAGGTCCGATTTGGGCAAACGAGGTGTCCAACTCACGTATCTCGATGAGGGGAAAATTCCAGTCCGGGAGGTGACATACACGCGCGGTGGCACGTGGAGCGCGTGGGCAGCAAGTCACCTACGCGTGGCCGGCGCGTCCAGTGGTTTCTCGACGGTGGTCCAGCGGCAATAGATTCGTCTCGTCGAGGGGATGCTCCAGATGTGGTCACTTGCCGGAAACAGAGATCGGACGACGTCAAAAAGTCTCTTTCTCTCACTGTCCACAAACTTTCTCTCTCTAGGATTGCTCTATAAATTGCTATCGATTTATCTCTCTAAAACACTCCAAATTTGCTCACAATACTCTCTGGAAAAAATATTCAAGGCAACCTACACTCTCCACTCTTATGGAATTTTAAGGAAAAACAAAGGTGTGTGATGAGTGGGCTGTTAGTGTGATGTGTTTGTTTGCTAATGATAATTAGGAGATATGCAAGGTAGTGATTAGTGTTTGTTTGCTAATGATAATTATGAGACATGCAAGGTGGTGATTAGATGGGGTGTGGAAATTTAAAACAAATAGACAAATGATTATGTAATTTACTTTCATAATTGAGATAAAGAAAGAGAAATACGATGTTACAATCTACCATTATTACAAAAATATCATCCTCGAAATTTCTCAATCCTAAAATAGCTCTGGATATTTTTCTCTCATATCCTGTTCCACTTCCCAAGTCGCCTCCCGAATGTGATGATTAGACCAAATGACCTTCACAAGAGGAATACGTCTGGATCTCAACTCTTGAACCTTTCGATCTACGATCTTCATAGGCTTTTCTTCATAAGTCAGGTTCTTGCTCAACTCCACCGGTTGACTCTCCAAAATGTGAGAAGGGTCAGGTACATACTTCTTCAACACAGATATATGAAACACTTTATGAATCCTTTCTAATTCCGGTGGTAATGCCAGACGATATGCCACTTTGCCCACTCTCTCCAAAATCTCATAAGGACCGATATAGCGCGGTGACAACTTTCCCTTCCAGCCAAATCTCAAAACCCATTTCTAATGAGAGACTTTCAAAAAGACTTTATCCCCCACTTGGAACTCAATGTCTTTCCTCATTCTGTCGGCATAACTCTTCTGTCGACTCTGCACCTCTAACAGTCTAGCTCGGATTAGCTTGATTCTCTCTGACGTCATATCTACCAAGTCAGAGCCATGAATCTGTCTATCTCCAACCTCGCCCCAAAAAACAGGGGTCCTACATCTCCTCCCATACAAGGCCTCAAATGGAGCCATGCCGATAATAGCCTGAAAGCTATTGTTGTAGGCAAACTCGATCAAATACAAATGCTCATCCCAACTCCCAGTAAATGTCAAAACACACGATCTCAGCAAATATTCTAATGTCTGAATAGTCCGCTCTGACTGGCCGTCGGTCTGAGGGTGGAATACGGTACTCATAGAAATCTTTGATCTCATAGACTTTTGGAAACTTCGTAAAAAACGAGAAGTAAATCTGGCATCTCTATCTGATACAATCGATAAGGGTACACCATGTAATCGAACAATCTGCTCCACATATAATTTAGCTAGTCTCTCTGGTCCCCATGTAACTCGAATCGGCAGAAAATGAGCAGATTTAGACAATTGATCCGCAATTACCCAAATTACATCATAACCCTTCTGTGTCCTCGGCAGCCCTACTACAAAGTCCATCACAATATTTTCCCATGGCCATTGAGGTATAGGTAGAGGCTGGAGTAACCCGGCTGGATGTTGATGTTCTACTTTAACCTGCTAAAAAACCAAACACCGAGATACAAACTCTAAAATCTCTCTATTCATTCCCGGCCACCAATAAGTCTTCTTCAGATTTTGATACATTTTGGTGCTCCTAAGATGCATATTATAAGGAGCATCATGGGCCTCATCCAAGATTTCCTACTTGAGCGTTCCCGAATGTGGTACCACAACTCTATCACCAAAAAGTAATACATCATCTGAACTCAATCTGAAGGTAGAAACATCCCCTTTGGAATCTCTGCTCTCCATTTCCCACATTGATCATCCTCGCTCTGGGCTGTTTTGAGTCTATCTAACAGTGTAGGTCGGACCTTCATATGGGCAAGAAGACATGCACTATCGGATATCTTGAAAGTCAATCGTAACTCTACCAACTCCTCGAACATTATCTGTCTGGCTCTTAAAAATTGTAATCTACCCACATTCTTCCTACTCAGTGCATCAGCAACAACATTGGCCTTCTCTGGATGATAATTAATAGTACACTCATAGTCACTAAGGAACTCCATCCAACGTCTCTGTCTCAAATTCAGCTCATTTTGAGAAGGAAGGTATTTCAGACTCTTATGATCAGTATAAATCTCACACTTGACACCATATAAATAATGCCTCAAAATCTTTAGAGCATGTACAATCGCTGCCATATCTAGATCATGGGTGGGATAATTCTTCTCATGGGCGGGATAATTCTTCCCATGGGCCTTCAACCGTCTCGAGGCATAGGCAATCACTCTCTCATGCTGCATCAGTACACATCCTAACCCTTGATGTGTTGCATCAATATAAACAACATATCCATCAAGTCCGGATGGTAGAGTAAGTACCGGTGCAATAGTTAATTTCTCCTCCAAAGTTTGGAAGATCCTCTCACAATCATCAGTCCACATGAACAATACCTTCTTCCTTGTCAGCTGAGTCATCGGAGCAGCAATAATAGAGAAATCTCGAATAAACCGACGGTAGTAGCCTGCTAAACCCAGAAAACTTTGAATCTCTGTCACCGTTCTCGGTCTCTCCCACCTCAGAACTACTTCAACCTTATGTGGATCTACCTAAATACCTTCTCCTAAGATAATGTGTCCCAGAAATACCACTTTATCCAGCCAAAATTCACATTTAGAGAATTTGGCATAAAATTGTTCTCTCCTCAAAATCTCAAGTACCAACCGAAGATGTTGCTCATGATCGACCCGAGAAGACGAATACACAAGGATGTCATCAATAAACACTACAACAAACTTATCTAGATACGGCTGGAACACTATATTCATCAAATCCATGAATGTTGCAGGCGCATTAGTAAGTCCAAATGGCATCACTAAAAACTCATAATGCCAGTATCTCGTTCGGAATGCAGTCTTGGGAATATCTGCATCTCGGATCCTCATTTGATGATATCCAGATCGAAGATCGATTTTTGAAAACACCGAAGCTCCTTGAAGTTGATCAAATAAATCATCGATACGGGACAACGGGTACCGATTCTTGATCGTCACCTTATTGAGCTGATGATAATCTATACACAATCTTAGAGTGCCATCATTCTTTTTAACGAACAATACTGGTGCTCCCCAAAGCGAAACACTGGGCCGAATAAATCCTCGATCTAACAGCTCTAGCAACTGCTCTTTCAGCTCATTCATTTTTGCTGGGGCCAAACGATAAAGAGTCACTGAAATAGAAGTGGTACCAGAAATTAGATCTATAGTGAATTCTAGATCTCTGCGAGGTGGCAAACCTGGTAACTCATCGGGAAAGACATCCTGATACTCAATCACAATTGGAATATCTGCTATCTGCATCGATTCCTCATTCTCCATCGTAGTGATACTCGCTAAAAAGCCCTTGCACCCATGTCTAATCATTCTACAAGCTGACATGGTAGATATGATGGGTACCACAACCTGATTACGGTCACTGACTACCTTAAACTCCCCATCATCTGACTTAAGCCTTACTTCCTTGCCGCTGCAATCAATAACGGCTCCATGAGCAGTCAGTCAATCCATCCCTAAAATCAAACTGAAGTCCTCCATCTCCAACGGGTAAAGCACAATTGGTAGCTGCCTCACCTCAATCTCAACATTCAATCCCCTGAATACTGTATCTATCATGATGTCCTTTCCCGAAGGAAGACTCACAATCAAAGAAATCTTGTTGGTCTCCGGTACACTACATAGACAAGGAATACAACTAGTAGCAATAAATGAATGCGTAGAACCCGTATCAAATAAAGCTCGAACAAGTATACCTGATACTCAAACTGTGCCTGATACAGTATCACCACCATCTTGTGCCTCGTGCTCTGTCATGGCGAAGACTCGTCCTCTATCAACACCAGATGAAGTATGTGCCTGAGACGTCTGTCCTCTACCACTATATGGTCCACTCGAAGTTCATTTGCCTCTGTTCTGTGGGAAACCTGAACCTCTTCCACTACTACCACTGGAATATATCCCTCTACCACGTCCCGTTGTCGGCTCAGCTCCTCGAGATCCACCACTGGTAGGGCAATCTCTAGCGAAATGTCCAGGCTGCTGACATTCAAAACACTTCTTTTCTCTGGTACATTGCAGACTGATATGACCCTCCTGACCACAGTTAAAGCATCGACGTGGGCTAGTAGGCCGAGATGCTACACTCACAGCACTCTGATCAACAAATGGTATTGTGCCTCTACTCTAAACCTAGTCAGTCCGACCCCCACGAAACTGTCATCTGGGAGGTGCACTCTGTGTGCCTCTGGGTGGTACCCCGCTGTGACTCGACTGTGGAGGATACTGTCTACTATTAAATCTGTCTTGTCCCCCTCAGAAACCTCATTTCGCCCCTTTTTTTATGCTCTCTTGAAAGGCGGCTCTGTTCTCCCTCTCAATTTTGATGTCACTCTTTGCAATCATGGCTATGTCAACCAATACTGTATATGGAAGTTTCCCCAAAATCGAAATCCTCGATCTAATCTGCTGTCTCAACCCACCATTGAATTTCTCACACTTATCATCCTCACGCCGTATCAACTCTGGATAGTATCGAGATAAAGAAATCATCCACCTCTAGTACTCCATCACTGTTTCTGTCGGTCCCTAAACTATGTGTTCAAACAATCGATGCTGCTCACTCCGATAAGCATATGGAAAATACTTCTCATTAAAAGCTTCCTCAAACATATCCCATGTGATATACTGAGGTCTTCCAGGTCTATCAGTTCTCCAAAAATCAGGTGATCTCAATCTATCTGTTAGTATTGTCTCAGTGTGTTTCCACCAGGTCTCAGCTTCACCTCTCATCATAAATGCGGCAAATCTAGCATTATCTTGATCGGTCAAGTCCAACACGCTAAATATGTGCTCAATATCATCCTTCCATTTTTCTGCAACTAAGGGATCATCCGTGTCATGAAACTGTGGAGGCCTTAAATTAAGGAACTGGTCCAGTTTGCTCGTATTACCACTGCTGCTCTAAGGTTCAATAGTCGTTGGCCCTCTGGTAACCATCTGTGCAACTATATCAATAAATCTCCCCAATACATCTTCTAGGTGTGTGGCTGTAGGGGGAACTGAATGAGCGGCATGGGTCACATTAGGTACAGCTGCAGGAACATCATCAGGTGCATCTACATGAATAGTGGTGGGGGCAGCTGTCGAAACTACTGGAGCTATAGGTCTAGAACCTTCACCAATCTAAAAATTGGCGGAACACCAGATGAAGCTACATCCGGTACATGATCTACAGGCAGAGTATGAGGTCTCTCAATACCAATACTCGACATCCTCACAAATCGTCGAGCTCTCCCTCTCTCACGTTGAGTACCATTACTATAGCCACGTCCAGACATTTTCCTACAAACAGAAAACTATCCCATTAATACCTTCTTCAATGCAATGTGTCTACAGAACCTAAAACCCTGTGCTCTGATACCAAATCGGTCACAACCCCATCCCTAGAGCGGGCCCAACCCTAGAAAGAGGTTCACAGACTTCTTTAGCTCGAACATTCTATATGTCAACCAACCATTTAAATACACACAACTATTACATCATAAATTACAAATCCATGAATTGTACACAGTTTTTAAGGTTTACAACACAAGTCTTAAAAAAATGCAAATGATGACTCAAATGTCTGGACCAACCCGAAAATACAACTGTGACACGTGGATCAAATCTGGTACTGCTACTGCTATGCTTGCGGACTACCTAAAATGTTTGGGAAAAAGGGAGTGAGCTTAAAAAGCTCAGCAAGTAAAACACTCATATTATCAACATGACCTCACTAACAAAATAGGGATATATATATATAATATATGAAAATAACATATACTATAACATCATCTCAACAATCATCCCACAGTAATACAAACATCCATCAAACATGGTTGCTAATCCGGGTCCAGTATAATAGTGGATTGAAACCATTGGGAGAGTACCTCATCACAACTCCCAAGGTTTCCCACCATATCAAAACCAATGAGAGAGTACTTCATCACAACTCCCAAGGTTTTTCATCATATCATATCGCGTAATGTATCATCATATCTCATCTCATCCCGACCACTATCATACAAAACCCGGCCAGCATAACACAACAACACACATCATCCAATACAATCACATCTCGCATCCAATCCATTAATCTCATCTCAATAATCATGAATTCATTTTTCTCATGCTTTCAACTAACCAATGTTTATATCTCCACAATATATATATATATATATATATATATAATTATAATTATACCAACATATTTAACAGACTATCACGACAATCATCAATCATCAAACAATTATGTTAATGCGATCAACGTGCATTGTACTTACCCTTATCCACGCAAAAGTCCTTAATATGTCTATATCCTCGCTAAGAATCTGAAAAATATAAATTTACGATCAGGTCCCTCAATTTTTCCAAAATTGCGATTTTTACCCCTAAACTTTCTAAATTTCCATTTTAGCCCATAAACTTTTCTAATATGAAAAATCAGAATTTACAGAATTACCCACTTGATCATGAAAATATACAATTAAGTCCAAAACTTTCAAATTTTATCATATACACCCCCAAAACGGTAATAATCACGTACCGAGCTCCAACGATCTCCAAATCTCTCAACGAAGAAGTCGATGGTCAGCAAACGTCTCAAGGATCACAACGATGGTGATGGTATGGGCTAAAACACGGCGGTTACCGACGATCGGTTAAACACCGATAACAACCGTATTTTACTCGTTTCTCAACAACCGAAGGTCCGATTTGGGAAAACGAGGTGTCCAACTCGCGTATCTCGACGATGGGAAAATTTCGGTCCATGAGGTGACATACACGCGCGGCGGCGCGTGGAGCGCGTGGGCAGCAAGTCACCGACGCATGGAGGCGCGTCCGGTGTTTTCTCGGCGGCGGTTCGACGGCAATGGATTCGTCTCGTCTAGGTGATGCTCCAGATGTGGTCACTTGCCAGAAACAGAGATCAGACGACGTCGAAAAGTCTCTTTCTCTCACTGTCCACAAACTTTCTCTCTCTAGGATTGCTCCCTAAATTGCTCTCGGTTTATCTCTCTAAAACACTCCAAATTTGCTCACAATACTCTCTGGAAAAAATATTCAAGGCAGCCTACACTCTCCACTCTTATGGAATTTAAAGGAAAAACAAAGGTGTGTGATGAGTGGGATGTTAAGTGTGATGTGTTTGTTTGCTAATGATAATTAGGAGATATGCAAGATAGTGATTAGTGTTTGTTTGCTAATGATAATTAGGAGACATGCAAGGTGGTGATTAGATGGGGTGTGGAAATTTTAAAACAAAGAGACAAATGGTTATGTAATTACTTTCATAATTGAGATAAAGAAAGAGACGTATGATGTGTTACAGACAAGGTGTGGAAATGACCCACGGTAGACAGGGTGTTGCATTGGAAGATTCTGAACGTGACAAAGCCATTAAGGAAATGGTTGTTGATTGAAGATACTAATGGAGAGGCACCTACCGTACATATTTAAAACTTCTAGAGTTCTGCTTTGGATGTGGCAGGATTGGGCATCATTAAAATACAAGGAAGAGATAGAGATGGGTGATGGGGAGACCAAGTTATCTTATGGTCCATGAATGAGAGTGTCATATGGAGTGGAAGGGAATAAGGGGGTAGAATGAAAGGTGATATTAGCTGAAACCAAAAATCAAATGAAAAGAACCAAGAGGATAAGAGGCAGCAAGAAGTGATGGAGTCCATATCAAAATCTCATCCTCTAGTTATGGCAGAACAATGAATCCAACGTGAGGAAAACAATGAGGAAATGAAGACAGTGAATATGGATAATAATGATTTGCCATTTGGGTGTGTGGGGGTGATTTCAATGAAATACTTCACAAAGATGAGAAAATATGAGAGGATGATAGAGCTATTCAGACGATGAATGATTTTCAAGAAGTTATGAGAGAGTGTGATTCGAGGTATTTGGGATGCTCGGGATATCCTTTTACATGGTTAAATAGAAGATATGGGGTGGACTGATAGAGGAAATGTTGGATAGATTCGTAGGGAATGAGAAATAGGGTAATTAAAATTATGTTTATGTGTGTAAAATTGATGGACCTCTAGTCACAGACCGGTGGTGTTGGAAGTTAAGAGCAAACATTGGAAAGGTGTTGTATATCATAGGAGGAAAAGATTTTATTATGAAGAGGGTTGGGTGCAGTATTCAAAATGTGGCAATATTGTTAAAGATTGTTGGCAGTGGCAGATTTTGGACAAGCAACATGATGATACAGATCAGGGGCATTGTTCTGACCAGCACGTAGACACTATGCAGGTCTTCATGAACTCCATTGACAATCACAAAACCCAATATTGCTTGAAACGGTGGAGTGAGGCAGAATTTGGAACTATAACGAAGCAAATTAATCAGTGGAGAAAAGAGCTAAGGAAGGCTAGAATGTACGGGGATCAGCGGATTGGGGGCAAGGAGATAATCGGGCTGGAGTAAAAAATTGGTGCAAAGATCAAATGCTCATTAATTGAGGAATAAAGATTGAAATACTAAATTTTTCCATGCCTTTGCTACTGCAAGGAGGAAAAAAGAAATTAAGGGACTGCTAAGTGGTGAAGCTGAGATCTGTCATTACTTCACCCAACATTTCTCTTATACAAACCTTTCTAGTACGCAGATTCAAGCTGCTCTAAGGCACATAATGCATATTAACCGAAGAGATGAAGACTGTCTTGGATGGTTAATTTACACAAGCAGACATTATGGCGGCCCTTAATGCAATGTTCCCTACAAAATCTCCAAGACCTGATGGACTCTCAGCTGCTTTCTATCATAGATATTGGAAGAAAGTGTGTGATCAGATATCTAATATGTGCCTCGACGTGTTTAATAATTGAGTGATGTTTCTATGATCAACCATACCCTTATTATTTTAATCCCCCTAAAACCAATCACCCAAAACACGTTACAGACTTCAGACCCATAGGCGTTTGTAATATTTCCTATATGATCATAGCGAAGTGTGTGGCTAATAGACTCAAAGGGGTCATAAGGGAAATCATCTAGCAAAATCAAAGTGCCTTCATTCTGAATAGACTGATCTCGGACAACATAATCATTGGATATGAATGCATGCTGTGAAGGTTTTCCGCAGATTCGTTCGTCAAATCAAATCAATCATCAATCAAGAACGCGAGATTTTTACCGTGGTTCGCCGGAAAAATTCCCGACTACATCCACGTTGAACTCCGGAACAAGGAGCTCGCTGCACTAATCAAGTTCAAGATTACACAAGAATCTTGAATCCGTTTACAAACAATAATTTCCCCAATCTCTCAATAAACCATAATCTCTAAAAGTGTCTATCTCTCAAATTCCCAATTGAAAAATCACACTAACTTGGACTAAGAATAAGGCTTAACACTTAGCCAAATAAAAAGGAGAAAAATGTGTAAACAATTAAAATGAAAACCTTAACTAATTCTCAACCTAAGCACCCTTTATATATGATTGGCAAATTGAAGTAATTGGGACAACGGCAAGGATTGTTCCACGTGTCCCTTATCCAACGGATGATAAGACTTCACATTTTACAATCTCCACCTTGAAGCCCAAAAACATCCATCACTCCCAATCATATACAAGAACACATTAAGGCCAAGATAGCACATCAAACTCACCTACTTCCATCATCGTTCATGTCGGCTGCAAGGTCAGCCAACCCCCACCTGCAACAGCTTCATGCAGTGAGAGAGTTTGGTTGCAGTCACAATTTTTGTCCCCATGTCAGATGGGTTGTCTTCAGTTGGAACCTTCTTAATCTCAATCTTACCACTTGAGATAATTTCCCGCACAAAATGATACTTCACATCCACATGCTTGGTTCTCTCATGATGTACTGGATTCTTGCTCAGATGTATCGCACTCTGACTGTCAGAATACACAACTGTCTTACCCTACAGCTGTTGTATTTCGGTTAAGATACCCTGAAGCCAAATTGCTTCCTTGAACACATTAGTTATGGCTATATACTATGCTTCGGTAGTTGAGAGTGTGACCAACGGTTGGAGGCTTGACTTCCAGCTGATGCAATTTCCACCAAGTGTGAAATAGTAAGCTGTAGTTGACTTTCTCGAGTCTCTGTCACCTGCAAAATTAGAATCAACATACCCTACCAAATCTAAAGCGTTAGATTTGTTAAAACATAAGCCATAATCAACAGTCGTATTTAAGTATCTTAACAACCATTGCAAAGCACTCCAGTGTGCTCCACCTGGATTAAATATAAACATACTCAACAAAGATATAGCGTATGACAAGTCATGTCTAGTACTAATCATGACATACATCACAGAACCAATAACATTTGCATAAGGTACATTTTCCATTTTTATCATCTCAGACCTATTAGTAGGACTTTGTGATTTAGACAAAATAAAATGACTTGCAAGCGGCTGATTAACAGGCTTACAGCCACTTACCCCAAATCTAGATGCAACTTTTTGCAAATATGTGGACTGATGTATTTTAAGACAATTCTTACCTCTATCTCTATCAATGGTCATGCCTAGGATTCTCTTTGCACAACCTAGGTCTTTCATGGCCGATTCCCATTCAAGTTTATGGGTAGACTTTAATGCCTCTCCTAAGCTAGCAGGCTCAATCCCATTTATTTCATGACTTGATATTAACGCACAGAAATACAAATCATTAGTTGAGTAATCATACCTGGTAGGAGGCCTTACCTGCCTCATACTTCTGTCTATTGCTAGCTGGTAGTTGGCCAATGTGTCTTGTGGTGTTTCATCATGTTGCTCAGTTTGATCCAGTTGATCTACTGTGTCCTCTTCACTTTGTTCTAGTATATCTGATACTTCATTTCTGTTTTCCACCGGGTTATTTCTCCGGGGCTGGGTGTCCTCAGATGTCTCCGTGCCTGACATGTCACCAACTTGATCAGCGGTCCTTGATGTCCCTGGCTCCACCTGCATCTGAGCTCCACCTGCAAGATTAAAATCTGCTAGATCCTTTTCTAAGGCACCTGCATTCTTGTTAGTAGATTTACAAGGAAAACAAAGTTCATTGAATATAACATCCCGACTAACTATGACTTTGACTCCAGGTGATTCCCTTTCCCATAACCTATACCTTTTTGTCCCTTCTTGATATCATAGGAAAACACACTTGATTGACCTCGGTTCAAGTTTACCTATGGACTGGTGAGCATAGGCTCCACAACCAAATACTCTAAGGTGGGCTAGCTTCTGAGCCATACCAGACCAGATTTCTTCTGGTGTCTTAAACTGAACGGAACTATTTGGGCTCAGGTTAACTAAATGAGTAGCAGTATTGAGGGCTTCACCCCAAAATGCCCTCGAAAGTTCGGAAGAAAATAAAAGACATCTGATCTTTTCTAATAGGGTTCTATTCATTCTTTCCGCAACTCCATTCTGTTGAGGGGTGTTTCTAACAATCATATGTCTCAGGATACCCTCACTAGTACAATATTGATCAAACTCAGTATTACAAAATTCTAAGCTATTATCAGTTCTCAAGACTTTTACTTTGTTACTGGTTTGATTTTCTACTAACACTTTCCATTCTTTAAATTTAGTCAAAGTTTCATCCTTTGATTTTAGTAAGAATGTCCATACCTTCCTACTGTAATCATCAACAATAGAGAGGAAATATTTCTTACCCCCATGAGTCTGGACCTTTGCTGGTCCCCACATATCATAATGTAGATACTCCAGACTCGCATTTGACAAGTGAATTCCAGTTGGGAAGCTCTGTTTGTGATGTTTGCCCAACACACAAATCTCACAAAACTCAAGTGGATTCAACTGGTCCTTTCTAAATTGTCCATGCTTGCTGAGTACCTGCATTCCTTTCTGACCTATATGGCCAAGTCTCAAGTGTCATATATTAGTCATATCAACATTAGAAGTTAAAGCAGAAATGGGTTTTTCCGAGAATACATGTTGGCCATTTAGGACATACAATCCATTTCTTTTTATATCAGTTAGAATCAGTTTATTACCTTTAGATATGTGCATGTTTCCTTTGTGTGCTTTATATGTGAAACCTAATTCATCTAGTGTTCCTAGTGATATCAGGTTTCGTTTCAAGTCAGGTACATATCTAACGTCAGTAAATATCCTAACTTTACCATCATGGAGTTTAAGTGTTATGTCCCCAACTCTCTGTATCCTACAAGTATTGTCATTACCCATATACACAGTGCCTTGGTCAGAATTTCTAAAGTTGACAAGCCAGTCCCTATACGGACTCATGTGAAAGGAACACCCGGAGTCCAGAATCCATTCTCTACTAATGTGATCACTAGACACAGTCAATGCCTCAGATAGGCACATCGACCCCTTTTCGGCAGCCACAGTAGCACTGCCTTCATTTTCCTGTTCCCCAATGAACTTATAACAATTCCTTTTAAGGTGTCTCATCTTTCCACAATGATAGCACTTCTGGTCACTATTCTTATTCTTATCATGTTTGTTCTTTTTCTTCCATTTAGGTTCTTGGTTATTAGTCTGATGATTATTCGGACCATTATATTTCCTTTCATTTTTTCCTTTCACGAATAAGTTCGCTCCTCATCTCCTACTGGTTCTAAGTTCTATCTCTCTAGCCCTTATATCAGATATCACCAAGTCTAGCCTAGGTACAACTCCTGTGTACTGTAGAGAGTTCTTAACGACACTATATTCTTCAGGCAGTGCATTTAATAGAATCATAGCTTCGCTAGAGTCTCCTAGGGCTTGGTCCGTTCCTTTAAGGATTTGAGTCATTTTTGTGAATTCATCCAAATTATCATCTATCGACTTGTTTGTGTCCATCTTGTAATTAAACAAATTTCCTTTTAAGAACACTAAATTTGGTGCAGAAATAACAGAATAAAGAGATTCGAGTTTACCCCAGAGTTGAATGGATGTGTCCATCCCATCAACTTTTCTGATGACCGAGTCTCCCAAGTGGAGGAAAATCAAGTTGTACGCCTCTTCCGGGATTTTGTCCTTCGCTTCCTTTGCCATCTTTGGCCACTTTTCTGGATCCGGTTCCAATGCCAAAGCCACCTTATGGTGGGAAAGCAGAACCCTCATTTTCTTCTTCCATGTGGTGAAATCTCCTTTCCCGTCAAATATCCCAATGTCGAGTCTCATAGTCGACATTTCTATTTCCTTTTAACAAGCAGAAACTCAATTGGCAACACCGAGTCCAACCAAAAATTCGGTAATTATTCTCCCGAACTATAATTGGCAATTACCCTCGCAATTGCTCACCCAAACCACAACTTCAATAGAAATTTAATTTCCCAAATTTTAACTTCAACCGAATGCTACCAGAGGACACTCACCACAACCGAATCACACCAGAGAACACTCACCCTCAACCAAATCACACCAGAGAACACTCACCACAGAATCCTGATCACCCAAACAACACAGAATCCAAATCACCCAACAACTACGCCTTAATCACCCAACAACATTCGGTCAACACAGTGACTTAACAGCTTGATGTGTGTCCCAGATTGTTTGCCCGTTCTTGTTTAACATCCCAGAATTTCATAGTCTTCTTCAACAAACTTAGGGTCTTGAAGGATCTTGTACAATGGCTCGGCAACAGGGGTTTTGAACTTCACTTAGTAGGAATCCTAATCGTGAGTCAGCAGCCCTGGAGTCTTGATCGTCGGCGACTGGTTGCTGCAACATGGATCTTGATTCGGAGATTCCCTCACGGGTATGGTCTTCAGCTGCGCATGGGTGAATCGCCAACAACACTGTTTTAATCGGCTCAGTCCTAACAGATTCTAGGGTTTTGATCGACTCTTTCCTCTTTGATCAGAATCTTGATCAGTAATGCTGAGAGCTTTGGTCGGTTCTTCTTGTTGCATATCAGTTCTTGGTCTCGGCAGGTTTGTTCTTCTTTTCGGCAGACCCTTCTGGTTTCTGGCTTTCTTGGTTTTGTTTTGGGCAGTAATGGTCGATTTTAGGGTTTCTTGTTCTGTGATCTTCAATCTTTCGTCGCCTTTGGCTGTGGTCTTCAAGATTTTTTTCTTTCTTCTTCTGGTTTGGCTGTGGTCTTCGATTTAGTTCTTCAATTAAGCAGATTTTATGGATTTCCTTTTGCCGCCGAATTGAAGGATCTGGTTCTTGGGCCTTAATCTTGATCGGTCCAAGTAGTCTTTCAATCGGCCCACTGGACCTTGTCCAATAGCTCTGATACCACTGTGAAGGTTTTCCGCAGATTCGTTCGTCAAATCAAATCAATCATCAATCAAGAACGCGAGATTTTTACCGTGGTTCGCCGGAAAAATTCCCGACTACATCCACGTTGAACTCCGGAACAAGGAGCTCGCTGCACTAATCAAGTTCAAGATTACACAAGAATCTTGAATCCGTTTATAAACAATAATTTCCCCAATCTCTCAATAAACCCTAATCTCTAAAAGTGTCTATCTCTCAAATTCCCAATTGAAAAATCACACTAACTTGGACTAGGAATAAGGCTTAACACTTAGCCAAATAAAAGGAGAAAAATGTGTAAACAATTAAAATGAAAACCTTAACTAATTCTCAACCTAAGCACCCTTTATATATGATTGGCAAATTGGAGTAATTGGGACAACAGCAAGGATTGCGCCACGTGTCCCTTATCCAACGGATGATAAGGCTTCACATTTTACACATGCACAAGGTGAGACAAAGGAAGCAAGGGAAGTATGGTTTGGCCGCTCTCAAATTGGACATCAGTAAAGCTTACGACAGAATTGAATGGGACTTTTTGGATAGGTGTTGGAGAATTTGGGTTTTTCGGCTTATTGGAGGAAACTAGTTAGCAATTGTATTTCCACAACATCTTTCTCAGCCATTACCAATGGAAATGTTAGGGGTTTAATTCTCCACGAAGGGGGCTGAGGCAACGATGCCCCCTCCCCCTTACCTTTTTATCATTTGCGCAGAAGCCTTCTTAGGCTTGCTACAACTCGCAGAGAAGGAAAATCGTATCAGTGGCTTAAGGTTTGGAAGGAACTTATCAATATCCCACTTGAATATGCCAAGACCAGTTTTTACGAGAACCCTTCCAATGAACACTAGAGTGAAATACTTGATTGTAAATTGTGACTGGAAGGAAAACTACATAAGGCATAGTTTCAATGCCGATGATGCTGACATTATCCTATCCATTCATTTGCCGAGAGGAAATGTTCAAGATAGAGTTTGTTGGGCGTTTGATAAGAGATGGTTGTTTTCTACTAGATTTGCTTATTGGGTTCATATGGATAGTAAATCGGAGTCAGCGACATCAAGTTCATCCATTAATTAAAATTTATGGAAGTGAGTTTGGTCTCTGGATATTCCCCAAAAGATCAAGATCTTCATTTGGAAAGGCATATCTGTGTGGTTGCCTACAGCCTTGAACTTAAAAAAGGAAGCAAATTATCAGTTGCTTCAAAGGTTATCGGTTTTAGAGGAGATGTGGGTGGAGAGTGCGCAAACTGAAGCTATCCTTTTTGGTCTTTTGTGTGCCAATTCAATAGGCTTTTTAGACGTCATAATTGAGTCTGATGCTAAAAATACTATTGACTTGGTATAAGGGAAATTATTAGCCTTTTGGAAATCAATTTCTTACTGTGGATATTCAGAATGCAGTGAAATGATTGAAGGAAGTCAAGTTTCAATTTAGGCCTCATGTCTGTGATATTGCTGCACATAAATTAACAAAGTTCACTTGTAATAGTTGTCTCAATGAAGTGTGGAAGAGCGAAAATCTCTCATCTATTTCTTGTATGTTTTGTTCTTCTTAATGAATATCCCCTTTCATCTCAAAAGAATGTTTCGAATTAAGACTTTGTAGTTTTGCTATTATTTATAATTGCAATTGCGAACTAAAAACTAAAGTAATTTTACTTGTAATTATTTAATAGCCAAAAGGGCATATACACCCACAAAATTTGGTAAAATGGAAAAATATACCTCTTAATTTTTAAAAATGGACATATGCATCCCAAAGTTTAATAAAATGACATATACACCCTTAAAGTTTCGTAAGAATGATAGTTACATCTCCAAAATATCGTTTAGTAGCTAAAAAAATAATAACATAAATTATATTGTCAAATTAAAATATTTAAAGTTGTTACCCCACCTTCTCTCAATTCTAAAAATGTCATTTTTATGAAATTTTAGGGATATATCTACCATATTTACAAAACTTTTAGGATGCATATATCATTTTACTAAATTTTGGGTGTATACGTCTATTTTTGAAACTAAATTGTTCATTATATAGAATTTTGGGATATATATATATATATATATATATATCATTTTTTCTATTTAATAAAAATATATTTTTAGGGGGGAATTCATTGACATGTCAAAACTATTAAGGTTTATTATTAAATTATAAAATTAAAATAATAAATTATTAACTAAGAAATCTATTACAATATAAAAACATATGTTGACCGCGACGACGGTCCAAGATCATGGGCATTCAGAAGCATTTAACAATCATTTAGGCCAAGTTTCAGTTCTAGGACCGACATACCGGTCGATTTACTGGCATATCGGTGCCCTTGCATCTAAAACATAACCTTTGGAACTGGCATAGATTATACCGGTCTTTATATCGATTTCAGACACCAGCACACCAGTGACACGCCATGCATACCGGTAATTAATCTGGTCATAATGTTGAGAACTTTCTTGCATCTCGCAAATATCGGCACACTGGCATATAAGGCCGACATATCGGTCTCTACATTTCTATAAAACCAGAGGCTCCCCCTTAATTTTACAACGATGCCATTTTAAGGGGACCTCAGATTTTTACCTTTTACAACCCAATGGTTTAGACTTATGGTTTGGATGGTTTGGCCATGTTAGTAGTTAGAATAATTATAAATGCATATTATGAGAATGGAAATGGCCAAAATCATGTCATGATAGTGGTAGTTTTCGGTTTTTAGGTGGATTGGAGTTTGCGGCATGTGTAGGCTGAATTTGGGTTTTGGTCGCCGGTTGAATTTTGGCCATTTTAAGTAGCCAAAACGGTTGCATTGAGATGTTCTGTTAGCTCACGAGCATGTCATGTCACGAGCATGACATGTCACGTCATGAGCATGTCATGTAATAATAAAAGTTTAGTTGAGTTAAGCAGCATGTCCGCATAACATCGGGTGTTAAGTACACATCTTAAGTTATCACGTTAGTCATATCAACATGTATACAACACGAACTTGCATTCACGACATTCACGAATCATGTTCAGTATCCTTAGTTCAGGTATGTTAACCATAATTGAACACGAGTCATGTTAGGGATTTCGCAGGAATCCTTTCTAGCGTATTCAGACACGTTGGCGATAGACGTCTGTCAGTGAGTGGATGATTTCCTTTCTCTTTTCTTTTTACGCTTTTCAGTTATTTTCGCCTTATTGATTCTATTTCCATAATTCCTTCAGCTTGTGTATTCAATTCATGTTGTTTGATTATGTTTTTGCCTTCGTTACCAGCATATACATACATTCTATGTTTCCAACTTGTGCTATCAGATTCTATTTCTATTATATGTTTTCATCTTGTGATCTTAGTTCATGTATTTATTTTTGTATTCAGCCCATGTATGCGAATTTCATTTCAGATTATGTAATTAAGATATAGTTCAATCATTTCTTCATATTCTCCATGTCATGCTATCCATTCCAGTTCATGCTATAGGTTTCCAGTTTATGTTTTCAAGTTCCAGTATATTCATATAATTTCTAGAGTACCTGGTTAGGTTTTCGTTCGGATGACACCATCCCATACCTATTCTAAAATAAGTAATGGGGCTAGTACGAGCTTATGTGCATAAGCTAGTACATATCAGCCTCTATTTTTCATGCGTGAATTTCCCAATATAAGTTTAAGCTTGGTATGCCATGTTTACGTGTTGTATTTCAATCATGTTTTTCAAGATCTTCACGCCATATTATTCATAACAGTCCAGGTACTAGGTGTTGGGTCGGTTGTGGGACCTCTATGGTCGAATCTGTGCCCTGCGCAACAGAAGTGGGTCTAACCCGTGGTAATTGAGTATGAGTATATTTTTAAATATTTTAATGAAATACCATATTCCATTACGAATGTTTAGGAAAAGTCGGAGTTCGAAAAAACTAAATCAGGATAAAA
The DNA here is from genome assembly GCA_019454045.1 of Zanthoxylum bungeanum. Taxonomy (NCBI): domain Eukaryota; kingdom Viridiplantae; phylum Streptophyta; class Magnoliopsida; order Sapindales; family Rutaceae; genus Zanthoxylum; species Zanthoxylum bungeanum. The sequence continues at coordinate 42,679 of SKCR01027610.1, forward strand.
ATAGGAGAGAGTGCGATCGCTTAGGCTGAGCCACGCATGCTGCCCTGAAACATAACATTTTTTTTTTAATTTTAAAAACCTAAATGCCTTTTTAAAATCATCCAAAATAATTTTAATTTCAAAACCAACATCAACACATGTTATAAGACAAACATATATATATTCTAAATATATATATATATATATATGAATTTCTTTGAATCAAGACACAAATCAAAATAGAATCCCATAATAAAATGACTCATGAATAATTCTAGCTCACCCAAAGGTGATCAATTGATTCTAGAATGGTAGCCATATCTCCAAGCTATTATCTAGAGTTCCACACTCTTATTTTAGGTTTATGTCCAACATAAATATTTTGATCCAATCACAAACATATTGTGTTTATGCTTCCAAAGCATCCATACACAATTCATTAGCCTAATTTCAACATCAAGCTATGTTATTATGTATCTAATACATAATACATCACTATATGTTTTATTAATGATAACTCACTAATGAAAAACACAACTTTAGAGAAGATCGAACTTACCTTGTAAGGTTGATTCCAAGATCAAATATTCTCCTCCTTGTTGAAATATTGTGGAGAACTTCCAAAGTTAGCAAGCTTGTCTCCAAGATCCAATCTTGATTTCAATGCTAGCAAGCTTCACTCCAAGATCCAATCTCGATTTCTCCTTGATGAAATGTTGTAGAGAACTTCCAAAGCTTCTCCAAGCACTTCTTTTACTCTGCATAATATTTCTAAGACTCGCTTGTTTTAGCTTTCACAAGCTTAACATTCTCAATCTCAAGCTTATCAAGCTTATTTAGCTTAATTAAAACCTTACTCAAGCTTGCTATTTATAGCAAAACTTATGTAATTTTTAATTGATAAAAGTCCTAATCAAGTATTAGGCAGGCTTAATTCAATATATAAAATTAGGTATTACTAATCACATTTGTCTTCCACTTCGATTTAATCAAATTAAATAAAGACAAATATTAATGGATTAGTTCAATGTTTACCACTTTGATTTAATCCAATTAAATCAAGTCAAATACACCTATTATTACATTTTTATAATTATCAAAATATCCTCAATGGTAGAGATATTTATGAAACTACAACAAAGTCCTTATGTGATTTTGGATTAATCTAATTAATTCAATTGGGTCAAAGTAAATAATCAATGTTATCCAATAATACTTAATTATTTTGGTTGATAATTATAATATTGAATATTATTTATTATAAAAAATGATCTGTTACCCAAGTGCTCAACGAGTACACTTATATTGTGGGACTCTATAAGTCCAGACACACTCGCCATATAAGCCTAGCTAATATTTACACAATTCGGCCACCTCCAAATTCGCGAAGAACACAAATGACCTTTCTGAACTATACAAGTCGAGGTCATCACATATGTTTAACAATCCCTCCACGTAGGCTATCCGAGTTGTGCATAGGAAATATATATTAAACCGTCAAGTTTTCGATACGCACATCTCATGTCGACATGCCCACGATTCTTTACAACTAATCAAAAATCATTTATGATATATGTGATCCACCACAGATGATCGACTTTGGCGCCAAAGTCTTAAGAATCGTAACTTACTCACATGGATATCTAAACCCCTTATGGTACACATACGGGCCGACAGATCCTATCTTGATACACACTTGATTAATGAGTACATCGGTCCATACCCAACGAACATATAGAGGCTAGACCATGAAAAGTTTCTGACATACATGGAATTTAAGTGTGGATGATCTCACACAAAATAAATGTTATCATATAGTTAAAAGATCACATATGCTACTCGACTCTTGGAAATTCTTATCGATGGTGGTGTGTACTTCCAACTATTAGGAATCACCTGTGAGTTATTCAGTATTCGCTCCAACGAATACCCACACGTCTATACGAACTTCCAAAGCTCTTGGTACATCGGGTTAAACCATTGGAACTCCAATTCCAATATACGACATGTGCAGTCTTCTAGATTATTATTTGACCGTATTCCAAAATCAACGACTATGAATATTCACTTTAAGAATTGTTTATAATAGTAATATTATCCCAATATCGGACCATCCAGTGTCCAGTATTACTACATCACTATTCTGATGTCGATGTCATTCTTAGCATATTTACATATCAATCTAATATGCATAATGACATTACCATTAATAAAGTTTGAAATGAAAATATAATTATTTTATTAATAAATAATAAAATATAATGTACAATACATTATTCGGATTGGCGCTTCAAGCACCAACTCCAACATTAGGTTCCCAGTTTAGGTTTTCATGAAAGTCATGTAATGATCAAAATATTCATGAATCATGCATGTCAACTTTCAAACAATATTTTAAATATTTCATGCATGTGATGTATGTTTTCAGAGCCGATTTTATGTAATTCAGATTATGTCTTAGAAAATGGTTTTTAGTGTTGTCCCCTCAGTTTTAGCGTCATGAGTTCGCTCAGATAGTCTATGTGGCACTCACTCATAGGCTCAGCAGTTCAGTTACAACTCAGTTCCCTCTGCTTACGCGGTGTTAGGTCCCGCTAAGCAGTGCTTCAGTTTCCCCCAATCATGTTTATCATTTCCTATATAGCTATATGTTTTTAGCACATAACCCAGATTATATATCATGCATATGATTTACAAAATCTCAGTTATATTTCCCATGTTATGCATTCATGTCATGTTTTCAAATAATCATGCCTAGCTCATGTAGTTTCATAATGAGGACATGCAGATTTAGATCATGTTAGTGAAACTACAAGTCATGTTTAGTTCTTACAGTTTAGGTCAAGGGTTTTCAGCGCATGTAGTTACGGTTCAGGTAATTAGCTTCCTGTAATGCATGCTATTAGAGTTGGTGCTTAGAGCGCCAATCCGAATAATGTATTGTATATTATATATTATAATTTACTAATAAAATAACTACATTTCCATTCCAAACTTTATTAATGGTAATGCCATTATGCATATTAGATTGATATATAAATATGCTAAGAATGATATCGACTTTAGTATAGTAATGTAATAGTATTGGATATTGGGTGGTCCGACATTCGTGTTACTATTATAAACTATTCTTAAAGTAAATATTCATAATCGTTGGTTTGAGAATATGTTCGAATTCCTATAACCTAGAAGACTAGCACATATTATATATTAGAATACTGAATGACTCACAAGTGATTCATAATAGTTGGAAGTACACACCATTGTCAGTAGGAATCTCCTCGAGTCGAGTAGCATATGTGATCATTTAACTATAAGATATCATTGATTTTGTCTGTGATCCTCCACACCTTGATGTCATATATGTCAGAGACCTTTCATGGTCTGACCGTTAGATGTTAGTTGGGTGTGGACCGATGCACTCGTTAATCAAGTACGTATCAAGATAGAATTTGTCGGCCCATATGTGTACTCTAAGGAGTTTAGGTATCCATGTGAGTAAGTCATGATTCTTAAACTTTGGCCAAAGTCGATCACCTAGGGTGGATCACATATATAAAAAATGGTGTTATGATGAACATGTCGACATGAAATGTGTGCCTTGAAAACTTGACGGTGTAATCTATGTTTCCTAAGCACAACTCGGATAGCCTACAACGAAGAGATTGTTAAACATATATGACCTCGACTTGTACAGTTCTGAAAGATCGTTCGTGTTTTTCGTGAATTCGGAGGTGGCTAGGCTTATATGACGAGCGTGTCTGGACTCAGAGAGTCCCACAATATGAAGTGTACTCGTTGAGCATTTGGGTAGCCGATAATGTTTGATAATAAATAATATTTGATATTATAATTATCAATTAAAATAATTAAGTGTTATTGGATAACATTAGATTAATTGGATTAATCCAAAATCACCTAAGAGGTTTGTTGTAATTTCATAAATATCTATACCATTGGAGGATATTTTGATAATTACAAATATATAATAATATGCGTATTTGTCTTGATTTAATTGGATTCAATAAAAGATGTAGATAAAGGTGATAGTCACACCTAATTATACATATTTGGATAAATTGGATTAAGCCCACCTAAAATTTGATTAGAACTTTTATTAATTAAAAATTACATAAGTTTTGCTATAAAAGACAAGTTTAAGCAAGTTTTTAATCAAGTAAAAGCTTAAGAAAGTTAAACATTTGAGTGCTAAAACAAGCAAGATTTAGAAATATTAGCCTAAGTAAAAGAAGTGTTTAGAGAAGCTTTGAAAGTTCTCTACAATATTTCAACAATGAGAAATCAAGATTGGATCTTGGAATCAAGCTTGCTAATTTTGGAATCAAGATTGGATCTTGGAATCAAGCTTGCTAATTTTGGAATCAAGATTGGATCTTGGAATCAAGCTTGCTAATTTTGGAATCAATATTGGATCTTGGAATCAAGCTTGCTAGCTTTTGAAGTTCTCTACAACATTTCAACAAGGAGAAGAAGATTGGATCTTGGTATCAAGCTTCCTAGGTAAGTTTTATATTCTATAAAGCTATGTTTTCATTAATAAGTTATCATTAGTGAAACATATAGTGATGTATTATGTATTGGATACATAATAACATAGATTGATGTTGAAATTATGCTAATAAATTGTGTATGGATGCTTTAGAAGCATAAACACAATATGCTTGTGATTGGGTCAAAATATTTATGTTGGACATAAACATAAAATTAGAGTTAGAAATTCTAGATAATAGCTTGGACCTATGACTATCGTTTTAGAATCACTTGATCACCTTTGGGTGACCTAAAATTGCTCATGAGTCATTTCATTATGGGATTCTATTTTGGTTTGTGTTTTGATTTAAAGAAACACACACACACACACACGCACGCGCGCACACACAGATATATATATATATATATATATATATATTTAGAATATATATGTTTGTTATATAAAATGTGTTGAAGTTGGTTTTGAAATTAAAATTATTTTGGGTGTTTTTAAAAAAATGTTTAAGGTTTTTTTTTAAAAAAATTGAAAAACTCGAGGCTGATGCGTTACAGCGCAAGCAGTGCTTACTGCATGCAGCAAGCGCTGGTTACTACATGCCAGCACTGCGCGTGCCAGGCGTGCATGCCCTAATTTTTCTCCCGTTTTATTTTTTCGGACCCTGATTCATCCCCGATTTTTTCCTACGGACTCGTAATAGAATATAGCATTTCATAAAATAATTTAAAAATATACCCATGCTTGATATCCATATGTTAGACCCACTTCCATTGCATGGGGCACCGATCCGACCCTATGGGTCCAACAACCACCCCAACAGAACGATATCAAAACATGTCTTAACCACACAACACATGTTGCATGTTTGACATGTATTTGAATCTATGCCTCTATGATTTTAATTTAATTATACATAAGTCATATTGGATATGCATTGCATGTTTTAAATTAAAATTTTTATTTTGACCCAAGCATGTTAATGACTTGATTGTCATAAATCTCCCGTGATTAGGTGATTACTTTATTTTAAGTAATATTATTAATAATAATGAAGTATTATTGGATGGTCCGTCTTTTCAATACATAGATGAATGATTTCTTATTATTTATGCCCAATATCGTCATTATTGTGATAGTATAAGTGGTCAGAACTTAGGTCGTTCTGGTAAAATATTAGATGTAGCGTGATGAGTTGACATAGCCATCTAATACCGTCATTATTGTGAGGGTGTACTTACGAAACTCATCAATGCACATTGATAAGTATACACCTGGAACACATCTTAATCTATTACCGTCATTATTTTGAGGATAAGAAATGGTTCGGGACCAAACTTATGAGTCACATGAATGTGATTGACCTTTGAGGTCTACCTAATGAGTTTATGAAGGCCAATATTGTCATTATTGTGAGGTTGGAGTAAATATGGGATCCACTTCCCTATATGAAATTCAATTGCCAAATTTCTATTTTTCCATTAAGGGAGATTATGGAATTACATAAAGTAGTGGGAGAGCACTAATATATTTAAAATCCATAATCGTATTAGTGTTTTTATATTGAAATGAAAATGTTCTGCTAGTGTTTAATTGTTGTTTTGTAGAAGGCTGCCACAAATCCATTAGCATAGCTTTTGGATTCTAATAAACGAAAAGGAGCCTCAAACTACTTAGAGTATGAGATGAACATCTGTCTATTCTATGAGTCAGAACGATTGAATTAAGTTACACTCAATCCAATGTCTATCCAATTGTTACTGATTTGCTTAGACAGTACATAAATGTACCAAATGCTTGGAGTATTGTGAGAACACTCAAGGAGTTATTTGAAGCAAATCAAGAAATTGAGATATATCAGAGGTCTAAGGAATTTTTCCATGCTATTGTAGACAACAGAAACTGAGCGACGTATGCTGTCCCAGGCTCGCGGCCTAGTCGGAGTACGGAGTAGCCACAGGGGACTAAACCGGAGAATAATGGAGTCGCCACCCGGTGTGAACCGGGAAAATGAGATTTAAGGCCGCACTCACCCCTCGCAAGGGAAGACCTCAAACCGTTGGGTTCAGAATGGTCCATTACTTATGTCACTTTTAATGAAAGGATTTATGTAATAATTTAATCAAGTTTAAGTAACACTTATTTCCAAGAGGATCATGCTTCTAAATTCACATGCATATATCAACAAGTTCATCACAACATGCAACATCTCATGGCAATCTCATGAACATTTCTCAATCATTTGATATGGAAAACTAAGAACAACCTAATCATGCTTGAGTACTATCTCATGAACATATTAACCAAATAACATGCTAACAACCAAATCATGCTTGAATATCATCCCAAGAACACATAGAATGGATAAATGCAGGGATACAAATGATATGATTGGCTACATAATACAAGAAAGATCAACCAAGAGGAAATTATGCATGAATATGATAAGACAGACTCAGTTCAGTGTGTGCGCGTTCGTGTAGCGTTCGTAAAACGCGTTCGAATGGTAAACAGAAGGTTCGCGTTCGTGTAGCGTTTGATAACGAGTTCGAACGGTACCAGAACTGATGATACAAAATGCATGCACGTTCGAGTAGCGTTCGTAAAACGCGTTCGAATGGGAAATAGAAGGTTCTCGTTCGTATAGCGTTCGAGAACGCGTTCGAACGGAACCAGACCTGATGCATGATAAGACCAAGAAAGTGCGTGTGCGTTCGCGTAGCGTTTGTAAAACGCGTTCGAACGGGAAACAGAAGGTTCGCGTTCGTATAACATTGGAGAACGCATTCAAACGGAAACAGACCTGATGCATGCAACACAAAGAATAAAGACAATAACGTCAAGCTCAGTATGTCCGATTGAACGTATTTTGCATTCAACCAAACACACATCAACTGGCGCGGTAAAGCATCGTGGTAAAGGGCTTTAACCTCTCCCAATAGGGGATCTTTCATTGCATTTACTAAGCCTATGCGCTCGATTGAATCATGCATACAAAGAACTAAAAACAATAATATCAAACTTAGTATGCTCGATTGAACGTATCTTGCATTCAACCGAACACACATCAACCGACGCGGCAAAGCATCGTGGTAAATGGATTTAACCCCTCGCAATAAGGGATCTTTCATTGCACTTACTAAGCCCATGCGCTCGATTGAATCATGCATAAATAAACAACATGCAGAATTCAAATAACGAAAAAATAAATAAACCGAAGCAACATAAAAACAAAGAATGTGCCGTTTACTCAAGTGGTACGTGGAGTTGTATCCCGAGTACATATCATACTACCGTCCATTCGGAATCGGCTATGAAATTTATGTCCGGGTTTCCATCCTATATACTACAAGAGACGACACTTTTCCATTCATCCAATACCCACAACACACATCATACACAAACAAGATTCAACAAATAATTAAAATACAATCAAGATAAATAACAAAAATCAAATAAAGATGAGTGTGAAAAGTACCCTCAGGTCTAACCTTTTAAATCACCTCTCGGATGTACGGCACATGATCGTCGGAAGGGTGGATGCTCCGCAACTCTTCTGATTCACTAGTTCACTGCTCTCGTTCGTTGTCTCACTGTTTGGAGTCGTCGTTCTCCGTCTTTTGCTGCTGTTTTTGACTCCGATTTGCTCATATTTTCTCTGTATTCTGCTCACTATTTTAGGTCTATTAGTGGACTGTCTTTGCGTTTTTTAGGGGAGTTTGGGTTGCTATTTTTTTTATGTTACTACTTTTAAGGTTTTTCGGTGACTGTTTTGGGTAGTTTTCGTCACTGTTCTGGGGTGTGTTTTCTGTACTGTTTTAAGGCTTATTTGTGGCTTATGGCAGTGGGCGCTTATGTGAGTGGTCTGAGCGGTTGTTAATTAATGTATGAAGGTGGGCTAGGTTGAAGTGGCGAAGGGCTGAAGGGCGTGGGGTCTTGGCTGAAGTGTGAGGTGGCCTAAAGGAGCTGTTGACGGTGCCGTGAGTTTGTGAGTGTGAGAGGCTGATCTGTTTACGTTTTTGATTGTTTGGGTGACGTTCGAAGGTGATAGGCGAAGGTTCACGGGGTTGTGTGGTGAAGGTGGGATGTGTTGAGTGCTTATGAAGGTTATGGTTTATTTTTTTTTGGTCTTTGTCGTGTGTGTGGTCGTGAGAGAGAGAGAGAGAGAGCCGAATGGCTTTGGTTTAGTGTTGTTTATATAGGGAAGGGTTATGGTTTCACCTTGCCTCACAAGGAATGGGATTTGGCATTAAAGAGAGGATTTGATTTGGTGTTGGACAAGGAAAGCAAGGGATTTGATTTGGTTTAGATTAGGAAGGTTGAATATTTGATTGGCTTGGTTTAGGAATACAATATTTTAAGTTAGGAATAATATATATTTGATTGGGAATATAATTGGTTGATTGATTTTAATTAGGCATGACATCTTTTTAATTTGGTATGTGATTTTTAGATTTGTTTTGATTTCACCATGTGTTAAATATGTGTTTTAAGTGGGCTTGGGCGAATTGGGCTTGATGTGAGGCTAGCAGCAAAACCAGAATTACCGACACCGTTCGAACGCCTCCTCGAACGCGGCACGAACGCCTGCAATCTGTTTGCCATTCGAACGCATACACGAACGCAGCACGAACGAAAATAGTGAACCTTGTTTATTCTGAATTTCCCCTTCCGATGTCCGTTTTCCGTGACCTCCGTGACTTAAAAGGTAGTGTCTCCAAAATGAGACTCATCATAGGGACTTATGTGTAAAAATGCAGTGCCTACAGCTATGCTCAAGGATGAATGAGTGGTTAGCATTCATGTTTTGAACATGATTGACCAGATTCGATATTTGGAACGACATGACATTATGATAGATGAAACGCTAGGCCGAAATCTGATTTTGTATTATTTACCCGGTACATATACTGGCTTTGTGATGCATTCGATGCAAGCTACATATGAAGAGCTTTACAACATGTTACGCTCCACCATGGAGGTACAAAATGTGATTCTCTTTCTTCAAATCATGCTCTTCAAATACTTCTAGGAAGTCTAAGAAGATTAAAATGAGAAATAAGAAGAAAATACTCCAAGAAACAAACTGCAAGACCGCGTGTAGCTCGTGATGCATGTCTACATTGATAAAAATTTGGACACTGGAAACGTGATTGTCCAGAGCTGAAAAGAAAAGCAGGAACCTTATGTACTATTTGTATTTTTTCTATTATTGACATCTCATTAGCCTTAGATGCAAATAGTGGTTGGGTGTTAGACACCGATAGTCCCAAATATATTTGCAGCTCCATGAAAGCCATGAGAGTTAAAAAAAAGCTGAACAAATGAGAGATCCAGCTTAGAGTTGGGAATGGCGAGACATTAGATGTCAAAGCCATATGAACGATTGTTCTTGATCTCCATAATGGATGTAAATTTATTTTACATGATCGTTATTATGTACCATATCTTATCAGATAAATAATATCATCACCGATATTAGATAAAATAGGATATAAAATAAACATTAAAGATAGTGCTTTATGTTTATATGACAAAGACACATATTTGATATGTGAATGTTCTTTATCTAACAGTCATTATATTTTGGAAACATATCGAGATGTCTTTAATGTAGAGGAAAATACAAGTAAAAGATCTGAATTAAATAATACTGAATTTATGAGCGACGGATTTAGATGTTATTTAAGGGAGAATGAGATTCTTACCCAATATAGCCCACCAGGAACTCCTCAATATATTGGTGTGTTTGAGTGGAGAAATTGTACTTTTTTGGATATGGTACGGTCAATGATGAGCTATACAGATCTTCCATATTACCTTTGAGGTTACGTTTTACTTATTGTTGCCCACATACTTAATAGAGTTCCATCGAAAGCTGTTTCTATGATCTCATATCAGATATAGAATGGTAGAAATCCAAGTCTTAGATATTTAATGATTTGGGATTGTCCCATATATGTTATAGTTGCGTAGCGGGATAAACTAGCACCTATGGGGTATACTCTGTTGGGTATCTTAAAAATTATTTAGGATATCAATTTTTACGATTCTGAGCAACGAAATATATTTGTTGCTCATTTGCCACTTTTCTTGAAAAGGAATTTTTTAGAGAAAGTGGGAATTGTAAAAAGATTAAACTCGGTGAGTTTGATCCCAATATTAAGGAACCTGAAATGGAACCAAAGGTCCAACTAGGTGAAATATCTACAACACAGGTTCTACATAGGTATAATAGAATATCAAGGCCACCTGAGAGACTATATTTAACATCTGATGTGAGCCTTGATGTTCTCCTCTTGGAGGATACAGATCTGAATACGTATAAACATGTGGTATTGGATATCGATTCGGGAAAATGGCAGGAATCCATGAAGCCCGAGATGAATTCTATGCATGACAATCAAGTCTGGGCCTTAGTTGAACTTCCTGAATGGTTTAAAACTATTGGTTGTAAATGGGTATATAAAAGAAAGCAAGGGCCCGATGGAAATGTGGAAACCTTTAAGGCCCAACTGGTAGCGAAAGGTTAAAAAAAACGTCCTGGGATTGACTATGGGGAAACTTTTTCACCAGTAGTCATGCTAAAATCTATTAAGATTCTTTTATCCATTTATGCATATCATGACTATGAGATATGGCAGATGGATGTGAAAACTATGTTCCTAAATGTATTCCTCGCAGAGGATGTCTATATGGAACAACCAGAAGGTTTCGTATCCGGTGAGACTTCAAACTTGGTTTATAAGCTCAAGAAGTCTATTAACAGACTTAAAACATGCATCCCGAAGTTGTAATAGTCATTTTGAAGAGATAATTAGATTATCTGGATTTATCAAGAAGGGGGAAGAACCGTGTGTTTATAAGAGAGTTAGTGAGAGCATGATAATATTCATTGTATTGTATGTAGACGATATCATTATCATTGGGAATGATATATGACTTATGCAAAGTGTGAAAGTCTATCTTTGTAAGAACTTCTCCATTAAAGACATGAGTGAAGCTTCTTATATACTGGGTATAAGGCTCTACCGGGATAGAGTTAGGAAGTTTATATGATTGTTGCAATCCACGTACATAGATAAAATATTAGAAAAGTATGGTTTTACAAACTTCAAGGTAATATATGTACCTTTTTAAATATGGCATACATCTTTCGAAGAAAATGACACCTTAGACTGAGGAAGAGAGAAAGTTAGAATGTCTAACTTGCCATATGCTTATTGTATTTGAGATATTATGTATGATATGCTATGTAAAAGACTTGATATCAGTTTCAGAGTTAGTGTTACTAGCCGATATCAATCCGGGTAATGATCATTGGATAACTGTGAAATATATCCTGAAATATTTTAAGGGTACTAAGGATAAATTTCTAATTTATGGAGAATATGAGCTATAAGTTAAGGGTTATACAAACTCTGACTTTCATGGAGATATGGATGATATAAAGTCTACATCCAAATATATATTTACCCTTAATGGTAGTGTAGTTTTAGTTGGCGATGTTCAAAGCAAGGCTCAACAACTGATTCCACCACTGAGACAGAACTTATATCGGCTTTGGAAGCTGCTAAAGAAGCTGTTTGGATTAAAAATTTTATCACATAACTTGATATTGTGCCAAGTATTATTGATTCAATCTCATTGTACTATAATAATAGTAGAGGCATTGTGCAAGCTAAGGAGCTGAGAGAGCATTCCAAGTCTAAACATATGGAAAGATAATATCGAGTGAATAGAGAGATTATTGAACGAAATGACATAGTGGTCTTGAAGGTTCAAGTATAAGATAACATAGAAGACCCGCTTACTAAGGCCTTACCTCCTAAGTTATCCGATAAACATGTGAAGGAGATGGGACTTCGGTATCATCCGGATTGGCATAAGCAAGTGGAAGTTTGTTGAAGTTTGTGCTTGTAGCGTCAATCCGAATAATGTATTGTACATTATATTTTATTTTTTACTAATAAAATAATTATATTTTCATTTCAAACCTTATTAATAGTAATGTCATTATGAATATTAGATTGATATATAAATATGCTAACAATGACATCGATCTTAGAATAGTCATGTAGTAATACTGGACACTGGGTGGTCCGATATTGGAATAATATTACTATTATAAACTATTCTTAAAGTAAATATTCATAATCGTTGGTTTTGGAATACGATCGAATTCCTACAACTTAGAAGAATAACATATGTCGTATATTGGAATTAGAATTCTAATGGTTTAATTGTTGGAATTTATGTCCTAAAGCTTAATGTATTGTAAAACGGAATTGATTATTGTAATAATAATAAATGCATTATTCATTTTATCAAAGTCGTTTGATTTATATCGTATATTGTCCAATTGTCTTGTTTACCTTGAATATTATTGTACTTTCAGACTTAGTGTATGTTTGATGCATAAGAGGATTTAAGTCTGAAATTAGTAATCTAAATAGTCCATAGAGAGCAAACAAAGAGGGTACTTTGTTTGTGGTTTATCTACAGTTGCAGTCCATTCTATACTTGTATGACGACGTTGATCTGGGATTGTTCATGTAGTGACATGAGAATGAAGGCACCTTGTATGATGAGATCATATAGGACTGGACTCAGATAAATACGAATTTCTTTTAATATCCATTAACCGAAGAAATTCATTTTATCTAATAGATGGTCATATATGGATTCGATCTTAATCCTGAGTGTACTACGAACTCTTGCATGACAGACTATGTCCTTTGGTTTACTATGATGAGGTTGGTGTTGCATTGCCGACCAATAACTACGTATTTTTGAGATATGGTTTGGTGTGTAGCTGAGAACGTTTTACATAGATATGGAACTCACTTCTTCATACGAGAAGCAGCAGAATATCTTTTTTAAGAGTTGATTCGAGACTTGAACAATTTGAGAGATCAACTTTTCTATTGCGGAAAGAAAATTTATATTCATAATTGTTATGAATTAATTGTTCATTATAGAATTAATGGTGCTTAAGAGACAAAATATTCAGAGGGGTTTAACAGATTTTTGACTCGGCACTATTTATGAGATATTTGAGGAGTTACTTGCTGGTATGACCAGTAACCATTGTCAAATGTTGACAAAGACATAACACTTTCTACATCTGAAAGTCGGATGCAAGTTTATCAGGATACCATACCACCTAGACGTAGTGGGAGGGTTGTAAGACAACTTGAACGCTATCTAGGAAATGGAGAGGTGAAAGTTGTTGCATCTTGTGATGGTATTGATGATCCATTGACCTATCGTAGTGCAATGAAAGATACTGATAAAGAGGAATGACTTAAAGCCATGAACCTCGAGATGGAGTCTATGTACTCTAACTCAGTCTGGGAACTTGTAGACCAACCTGATGGGGTAAAACCCATAGGTTGGAAGTGGATCTACAAGAGAAAAAGAGGAATAGATGGGAAAATACAGACTTTCAAGGCTAGGCTAGTGTCAAAGAGTTATACCCAGAAAGAGGGAGTTGACTATGCAGAAACTTTCTCGCCAGTAGCCATGATTAAATCCATCAGGATTCTTCTTTCCATTGCCGCATATTATGACTATGAGATTTGGCAAATAGACGTCAAGACTGCATTCTTGAATGACGATCTTGATGAAAGTATCTATATGGTACAACTAGAGGGGTTCATTACCCAATATCAAGAGCAAAAAGTTTGCAAGTTGCAAAGGTCCATTTATGGACTTAAGCAAGCATCTAGATCTTGGAACATAAGGTTTGATACTACGATCAAGTCTTATAACTTTGAGCAGAATATTGATGAGCCTTGTGTCTACAAGCGCATCAATGATGGGAATGTGGTTTTCTTTGTGTTATACATCGATGATATTTTACTCATTGGGAATGATGTAAGGATATTATCGGACGTGAAAATCTGGCTAGCTAGCCAATTCCAAATGAAAAATTTGGGAGAGGCAAGTTATGTACTTGGGATCCAGATCATTCGGGATCGCAAGAAATGACTGTTAGCAATGTCTCAAGCAACCTATATCGACAAGATTCTTGTGAGATTTGGTATGCAGAATTCCAAGAAAGGTAATTTACCTTTCAGACATGGAATTCATTTGTCTAAGGAACAGTCTCCTAAGACACCTCAAAGAGTTGAGGAGATGAAACATATACCATATGCTTCAGCAATTGGAAGTCTTATGTATGCTATGTTATGCACGAGACCGAACATCTGTTTTGCAGTGAGAGTAGTCAGTAGGTTTCAATCCAACCCATGATTAGATCATTGGGTAGCGGTAAAACATATTCTCAAGTATCTTCGGAGAAGGAGAAATTATATGCTTGTATATACAAGTCAGGATATGATTCTGAGAGGATATACAGACTCTGATTTTCAAATGGATGTCAATTCTAGGAAATCAACATCTGGATCAGTGTCACCCTAGGTGGTGGGGGCTATAGTATGAAGGAGCATAAAACAATCTTGTATTGTTGACTCCACCATGGAGGCTGAATATGTAGCAGCTTGTGAAGCAGCTAAGGATAGACCCGGCCATGGTTCCGGTTCGGAACCAGAATCGAACCGGTTGGAACCAGACAGTTCCGATTCCGGAACCGGAATCGTGATTGACCGGTTCGGTTGGAGTTCCACCAAACGCGAACCGGTCTGAACCGCTGGAACCGAACGATTCCAGCGGTTCCAACCGGAACCGTAGGGTTCCAACAGGAACCCTCCCAACGGCTAGTATCTATTGGGTTGGCTCTTTGCCCCTTAAATTAAAAAAATTAAATGACTGTTGGCCATTAAAATTTTTTTTATATTATATAATTTCTATTATACCATTAATAACAGTAATAAAACGGTTATATTTATGGGTATTTTTGGTATCAAAAAAATTCTAAAACTCTATAAATAAGATTCATTTTTCATTATTTCAACACACCAATTTCTCAACTCTCTCAATTCCTACAATTCTCTTATTCTTAATCTCAATTAGTTATTATCATTCGCAATTAGTCAACTTTCTTATTCTTCTTACTTGTTTCTTAAACAAAAAATGACAAGCTCATCTGAGAATATAATGTCAAATATGTCAACCCAAGAGAGTGGCCCTAGTGTCGGTTCACAATCACAGAGAAAAGAAGTTAAGACTTGTTCATCAGATGTTTTCAAAATTCATTTTCATTTAGACCACCAAGACGATGAAAGTTCAAGAGCATTTTGCAACCATTGTGGGGTTTCCTACAAATTTTCTGTGGATATAGCAATATGATCAAACACCTGGAAAGACATCATGCAGTTGAACTTGGAATCGATACGACATAAAATCAAATGGCAAGGTACGCATCATCTAGTAGAGGTACAATGCTGTAGATTTATTTAAATATTCTGATGCAAAAAAAAAAAGAATTTACGAAATTAACTTGTATGGCACATCTTTCTTTGGTGAAAAATTTCATTTTACTAATTACATGCATAATGCTTTAAATCATGTTGCAAGTAGAAAGACTCGAAACACAACAAAACGTCATATTTTTAAATTATACAAAGATGGTACAATTATTTTAAATGAAATATTTAAAGAGATTAAAGGTCATATTTCTATATGTTCTGATATTTGGAGTGACCATTGGCAAACTCACTCATACATGGGTGTGACTTGTCATTAGATTGATGCATCATTTACCATGCAAAAATGACTTATTGCATTTAGAGTTTTTTATGACCAACATACTGCACAAAATATTTATAGAATGATGAAAATAATTTTTGATGAATATGGTTTAATAGATAAAATTTTAACAATTGGATTTGATAATGCATCTGCAAATACTGCATCCATCAATGATTTAAAAGAAATATGTCAACCAAATTTAGGGGGTCGGTTTTTTCATATTTGTTGCACATGTCATGTCCTTAACTTATGTGTTCAAGATGGTCTGAAATTATTATCATCTTTCATTGATCCTATTAAGATGATACTTAATTGTATTTGGTCATATTCTCAAGTGAGGAGAGAGAATAGGCCAAGTTTTGTAAAATAAATGGTATTAAACCGATTAAATTTTCAAGAGATGTTCCAACACGTTAGAATTCAACTTATTTTCTTTTATGTCAAGCATTACAATACAAAGATGCATTATGTAGTTTTTTTCCTCAACATGTTCAAAATATCACACTTTTTCCTAGTAAATGGGATATTTGTGAAAAAAATTAGATATTTTAAAAGTTTTTAATGATGCTACTTTAATTTTTAGCGGTGTTTATTATCCTACATCATATTTATTTCTTCTTGAAAGTTTGAATATTGTTGGTACTCTCAATGAACATGTTGACAGTAGCGATCCTAATGATATTGTTTTGTTCGAAGTCATTACTGCCACGAAGGCAAAATTGTTAAAATATTTTAGAGAAATTCTTTTACTTTATCTTATTGTTGCTATTTTTTATCCTAATTTAAATTAGAAGGTTTGAATAGTGCTTTACAAGCTTACTATGGTTATTTAGGAATATTAAATGAAATTGATATTACAAGAATAATAGTGAGATTAAGAAATGATTTAATTGAGTTATTTAATGATTATATTATAAGATATAACTTATGAACATTAGGTGAATCTAATAGTAGTGAACCGGTAATTCAAACAAGACTTAAAGCATGAGATTGTTGGTTACTGTAACGAAATAAAAAAGCTAGGGATACGACAACTAATAACCCCGAATTAGATAATTATTTATCTACAAATTTCGAGTTTCCTAGTGAAAGTTTAGTTAGTAAAAATTTTAAAATTCTTGAATGGTGGAACCGACATCAAAATATATATAATGTTTTATCTATTATTGCTAAAGAGATATTGGCAACACCTATTTCCACCGTTGCGGTTGAGCAAACCTTCAGCTTGGGAGGCAATATATTGGAAGCTATACGATCTTCATTACATCCAAGCACTCTAGAAGCAACAGTTTGTGTGGATGATTGGACTCGAGCTGATATGAGACAAAAAGAATATGCCCCCGATGATTTTGACGACTTGTTCGATAATGCATCTGTAATAACAAGTGCAAGAGGAACCAGAGCTGAATGATCAACTGATAATGATAATTGATATTTGATAATTACAAAATTGTAAATTTCCAAAGGGGGAATATCTTATAATTGTAATGGAACTACGTGAGCTTTGATGCCTCTCACCCCTAGAGGATACATAGGCAACTTAAATTTTTTAAAATTTAAGTTCAAGCTATTCAATTTAATAATTTTATTTATTTATTAAATTAATCTAATTTATTTTAATTTATTTTCAAATTTTTTATATAATTAAAAAAAAAGTTCGAACCGAACCGAAACCGACCGGTTCAGTTCTGATTCGGTTCACGGTTTCGGTTCCACACTTGTGGAACCAGGAACCGGCCGTTTCCGGTTCGGAACCGAACCGCCGGCCAGGTCTAGCTAAGGAATCATTCTGGCTCCGTAAGTTCTTGGCAGATCTGGAAGTTATTCCAGATATGGATAAACCGCTTACACTTTATTGTGATAATAGTGGTGCAGTGGTGAACTCCAAAAAACCAAGAAGCCACAAGAGGGGTAAGCATATTGAGAGGAAATATCACCTCATCGGGGAGATAGTGCAGAGAGGAGATGTCACTGTCACGCAGATTCCATCCGCAGACAACATGGCTGATCCGTTTACAAAGACCTTATCGGCCAAAGTGTTTGAAGGTCACCTAAAGGGTTTAAGATTACATGACATGTTCCATTTGCTATAGTCCAAGTGAGAGATTGTTGAGATTTATGTCCTAAAGCTTCATGTATTTTAAAACAGAATTGATTATTGTAATAATAATAAATGCATTATTCATTTTATCAAAGTTGTTTGATTTATATCGTATATTGTCCAATTGTCTTGTTTACCTTGATTACTATTATACCTTCAGAATTAGTGTATGTTTGATGCATAAGAGGATTTAAGTCTAAAATTAGTAATCTAAATAATCCATAGAGAGTAAACAAATAAGGTACTTTGTTTGTGATTTATCTATAGCTGTGGTCCATTCTATATTTGTATGACGACCTTGATCTGAGATCGTTCATGTAGTGACATGGGAATGAAGGCACCTTGTATGATGAGATCATATAGGACTGGACTCAGATAAATACGATTTCTTTTAATATCCGTTAACGGAAGAAATTCATTTTATCTAATAGATGGTCATATATGGATTCAATCTTAATCCTGAGTGTACTACGAACTCCTGCATGATAGGCTATGTCCTTTGATTTACTATGGTGAGGTTGTTGTTGCATTCCCGACCAATAACTACGTATTTTGGGGATATGGTTTGATGTGTAGCTTGGAACGTTTTACATAGATATGGAATTCACTCATTCTTACGAGAAGCAGAAAAATATCTTTTTTAAGAGTTGATTCGAGACTTGAACAATTTGAGCGCTCAACTTTTCTATTGCAAATAGAAAATTTTATATTCATAATTGTTATGAATTAATTATTCATTATAGAGGGTTTAACAGATTTTTGACCCTGCTCTATTTATGAGATATTCATGGAGGGCTATATCCATATGTAATGACTATATCAATGAACACCGAAGTTGTTCGGTTTTATTTTATCCATCTACGATAACGGGAGTTCAACTTCGAGTCTTTAGTGGAATAACGCAGAGTTAATAATTCGTAATATTTGATTAAAGAGTTTAATTAATATTTCGGAACTATTGGAGCTCGGAACCGTAGGTCCATTTGGTCCCCGTGCTAGCTCGATTAACTGTAGCAAACCTAATATAATTAGATTGTCTAATTATATGCTCACTTTATATTTATATATTATTAATGAGATTAATAATATTTATTCTCACAAATGAAAACTATGTTAAATTAGTTTAACTTAATGTTTTCTAGAATTATTTGATTATGAGATAATCAAGTCTTGATTATGAGATTATCAAGTTAGTAATAATTTTGAGATAATTGTTACAACATAATTGAAGGTAATTTAATCATTATTGAGATTCATTCGATTCGATTCGCTTTAAAGCGAATACAGGTTTGAAAAATGGATTCGTTTAATAAATGGGTCAATTCGATTCGATTCGTTTATTAAACGAATCGAATACGAATTTAAGCTCATTGATTCGTTTATTCGTTTAGGATTTGTTTTATTATTTTTATTTACTAGTTCTTATTAATTTTCAATTAAGATTCGAGAAATTATAGCTAATTTTCATAGAAAAAATAATATTTTCGATATTTTGTGAGGTATTTTTAGTAAATATATCAATCACATATTTCATATGTATATATTTATGAAGAATTAATGTAAATCAAGTGTGGTAAATTATTTTATTAAATAATATCATTGACTAAACGAATAAATGAATATTCGTATTCGATTCATTTAATAAACGAATCGAATACGAATCCTGATATTAAGATTCGTTTAAGAAACGAATCGAATACGAATCCATCATATTTTGATTCGATTCATTTAGGATTCGATACAAATTTGATTCGTTGATTTGTTTTGCCACCCCTATATTTGGGTATTCGTTGGAGCGAATACTGAATGACTCACAGGTGATTCCTAATAGTTGGAAGCACACACCACCGTCAATAGGAATGTAGGTATTGCATTTTTACATATAAGTCCTGATGATGAGTCTCGTATGGAGACACTACCTCTTTGATTGTGAAAACCGCGGGAAACGGATGTCGGAAGGGCAAAGTTGGAAATTAGCATTTTGTTAGATTTAACTCGCTTGTTTCGCTTCGGGTTCGCTTGTTGGACCTCTGTTTTAAAACACACCAAACCCAATCCAAAATAATTAAAACATTTAAAATGCATGTCACAAATTAAATTAAAACCAATTAAATTAAACTTAAATTAAATTAAATCCAATTAAAATTAAATTAAAATCAAAATAAATCACATTCCTAATTTAATTAAATCACCTACCAATTTAAATAAATCATATCCTTAATTAAAAAGAACAAATCAAATCAATTCCCCTAATTAAAGATTTTCCCTATCACATAATAATTAAAAATATCTCCCAATTAATACACAAATCCTATTCCTTCTCCAACAAGGTAAACCCCTTCCCTTGGCCTATAAAAAGAACCATTAACCCAACACATAAACACTGGCAGACTCACACAAAATAATAACCCTAAACCCGCCATTCTCTCCCCTCTCGGCACATTCACACATCATAAACACACACATATTTCACCTCACCCTGACATTGCCGCTTCAATAAACCAATTGCGCACATAAACCCCTCAACGTAACCCACTCACATCAATAACACCGTCTGCCATTACCACTAATCCAATTCACGTCACAGTCTGCCATTACACATTCAGCCAGTTCACGCTTCAACCCCTCCACTCACGCCAATAAGCCACACGTTGCCGCTTCAACCCCAACCTCACGTTGCCTCTCTTCATTCAACACGCCTGCCCCACTCACGCACCACAACAAGCCAAAAGCCCCTCACAGCCGCACCATAACAAGCCCACAAAGCCTTCGCACAAGCCACCAAACACACTGCCCAAACTGCCGCATCTAGCCCTCTTCACAGCCCCGAATACACGCCTAAACAGACCTTGAAACAGCCCCAAAAACCCCCCTCAAAGTCACGCCCAAACAGCCCCCGCATTGCCCTCCATTGCACACCCAAAACAGCTCACTGCACTGTCTCCCTCACGGCCGCATATTATCCCACTGCACTGCCTAGTTTTTCACGCCAATTTGACCCATAAAACAGTCCAGAAAACACCCTAAAACTGCACTAAAAAATGCATAAAAACCCTCCTCAAAACCATCAAAAACTGCATCCAATACCCCTCTAAAACGCCCAAAACAGTCCCCTGAAACAACCAAAACAATGGCCTAAAAATAGCAGCAAAACAGCAGCGAAACGGAGTAAAAACAGCAGCCCGAACAGCAAAACAGCGAGGAAAGACGTTGAGTTAGTGAACCGAAAGAGTTGCGGATCATTCACCCTTCCAACGGACGTGTAACGCCCTTTCGTGAGACGAAAAAAGAGGTTAGACCTGAGGGCACCATTTTATTTATTATCTTTCGTTTATTTTATTTATTTTAGAAATATTATCGCATGAGAGTCGTTTGAGGCATGATGTGATTGTTGGATGAGCGGAATATGTGTTCCCTTTTGTGGTATATAGGATGGAAACCCGGGCGTAAATTCTGTAGTCGAATCTGAATGAACAGTAGTGTGGTTTGTACTCGGGATACAATGCCACGTACCACTTAAGAGACACGTATTTCGTCTCATCCAAACTTGTGTTTGAGCATAATGTAGTTCGTAGATTATTTAGTTATTATTTAAAGCATGATGTAGTTTAGTTTATTGTTTATTTTCAAGCATGATTATGTTATTTTATGCATGGTATTTTGTTTATTTTATGATTATGTTTAAATAGTTATTTGTTTATTTTGGTTTAATGGCTCAATGTGCTCATTGTGTGATATTGCGTGTTTGCCGTTTAAAGACTTATTTTCGAGCATGCAAACTTAGATTAAGAGTTATTTTGATGAATGCATACAAGACGTAGATTACCCTTGAGCATGAATGTTGAATAGATTCGGTTAGTTTATTGCACAAATTATATTATCACAAGTGACATAAGTAAGGGATCATTCTGAACCCAACGGTTTGAGGTCTTCCCTTGCGAGGGGTGAGCGCGGCCTTAAATCTTTGTCCCAGTTCACACTGGGTGGCGACTCCATGTTATTTCTCCGGTTTAGTTCCTCCGCGGACTACTCCGTACTCCCAACTAGGCCGCGAGCCTAGAACAACATCGTCAAGTTTCTGTGTCCTACAAGGAATCTCCTCGAGTCCAGTAGCATATGTGATCCTTTGACTATAGGATAGCATTGATTTTGTGTGTGATCCTCCACACTTTGATGTCATATATGTCAGAGACCTTTCATGGTCTGAACGCTAGATGATCGATGCACTCGTTAATCAAATGTGTATCAAGAAAGGATCTGTCGGCTCGTATGTGTACCATAAGGGTTTTAGATATCCATGTAAGTAAGTCACGATTCTTAAGACTTTGGCCAAAGGCGATTACCTAGGGTGGATCACATATATCAGAAATGGTGTTTTGATTAGTTGTAAAGAATCGTGGACATGTCGACATGAAATGTGCACCTTGGAAACTTGACGGTGTAATCTATGTTTCTTAAGCACAATTCGGATAGCCTACGATGAAAAGATTTTTAAACATATGTGATGTCATCGACTTGCATATTTTAGAAAGTTCGTTCGTGTTCTTCGCGAATTCGGAGGTGGCTAAGCTTATATGACGAACCTATCTAGACTTAGAGAGTCCCACAGTATGAAGTGTACTCGATGAGCACTTGGGTAGCTGATAATGTTTGATAATAAATAATATTTGGTATTATAATTATTAATTAAAATAATTAAGTATTATTAGATAACATTAATTATTTACTTTGACCCAATTGGATTAATCCAAAATCACACAAGGACTTTGTTGTAATTTCATAAATATCTCTTCCATTGGAGGATATTTTGCTAATTACAAATATGTAATGATAGATATATTTGTCTTAATTTAATTGGATTAAATCAAAGTGGTAGACAAATGTGATTAGTCACACTTAATTATATATATTTGGAGAAATTAGATTAAGCCCACCTAAAAGTTGATTAAAACTTTTATTAATTAAAAATTGCATAAGTTTTGCTATAAAAGACAAGCTTTAATAAGTTTTTAATCAAGCAAAAGCTTAAGAAAGTTAAGCTTGTGAATGCTAAAACAAGCAAGATTTAGAAATATTAGCATAAGTAAAAGAAGAGTTTAGAGAAGCTTCAGAAGTTCTATTCAGAAACAGCTCATGCATTTTCAATTCAGACACTCAGGTTTAGCTCATGCATGTTCAATTTAGGTATTCAGTGTCCAGTCATGCATGTTCAGTTTAGCTTTTAGGTTCAACATATGCATTCGCAGTTCGGGTAGTCAGGTGTAGCTCTGGCATTTTCAGTTCATGTAATTTCAGAATAAGCCATGTAGGATCAGGTCATGTTCAGTAGGTAGTATACAGTTAAAATAGATCCATTATAAGACATGTAGGTTCAGTCAAGCATGTCAGACTCATATGCTCAGGTCCAGTTCTTGTAGATTTCAGAATTAGGCCTACTATAGTTCTAGATCTGGATCAGCCCAATGAATCATGTTCAATTCATGTAGTCTCAGATTGGGTGATGTAGATTTAGATCAGAACATCATTTCAGGTTATGACAGATTCATGTCAAGTTAGCCAGTTAGCTTTCAGGAGTCAATTATCAGTCCATGTAGCTCAAATCGGGATCACGCATGTATAGATCATGATTCTTAAACCAGCCAGGTTAGTTTCATATCTTGTTAGAAAGTACGTCATGTAGAATATGTCAGATCCAGGTCAGATTCAGGATGTTTTCAGCTCATATAGCTCAGAGTAGGATCAAACATGTCATGTTAGTCTCAGTCATGTTCACGTGTTCCCAAGTTCAATCAGATTGTCTAGTTTTCAGAGTTTTAGAATTGTTTTAGTTTCCAGTACCCATGTCATGTTTAGGCCTCATGTCTCGTTCAGTTTTCAACCATGTTCAGTTTCAGATTCACATGTCATGTCTTTAGTGAAATAGCATAAACAATTTCCCATTTCGGTGGCTACGGTCGAACTGTGTGGAAAAGCCAAAGAAGGATCGAGTCTGATTTTTATGATTTAAAAAATTCTCCCCTTTCAACAATTAAAACCAATATACATATATGTAAATTAGGAAGAATACAACATGTATACCTTTCAGAAGTTTTATTCGGATAGCGAACCATCTCTAGTTGACTCTAGATATATTCACACACCGAATCGATTGACGAACTTTCCAGTTACAATTTTTTGGAGATGATTCGAAGCATTGTGAAAATAATTTTCACAATATTAATTTTGAAACTATTTCAAAACAAGCAAATCAAACTAAAAACACAAAACCATTTTTATTTTAGCGCAAGAAGCAAATAAAAAAAAAACCAATTTTTTTCTTCATTGCTGAGAGAGAAAGCAAAGTTTTTTTTTTTATTTGGTGCAAAAATATTTTTCTTTCTATATCTTTCTTTTTGCCATGAAAGGCAAAATAAGTGTGATGAGAATTTTTTTTCTCCTTGACTTTATTTACTTGGCTAAAAATTAGCCTATATATATATGGCCAAAATCTTGCCACCTCACATGCTTATCCAATAAGCATTAATAAAAAATATTAAATAATTTTATTATTTTAATAATAATAATTAATATTTAATTAATTATTAATTATTATCAAAAGTGAAAAAAAATAGTTTTATCAGTCTCCCAACTGTCCGTAAATCATATTTGTGCTATTTATAAAAAACATCGAAACATTTCCCGAATAAACTATACTAGCGCGTCAACACCGGAAAATATTTTACACTTTACCAATAAAGTAATTAAATAATCTTCTGATCTCTTATCGAAATAACTTAATTAATTCGTCAACCATTCGGCTAATGTGTGTGACTCATTGGGTTCTCCATGAGCTGGACATGAGTCGATATGAACACATTCGTATCACTTCGTCACAACTCATTATAACAGAAGTTATCAATGATCATGAGTGACCTCTAGCAAGATATCATGAATCTTAGACAAAAAGAATAAAATATCAGATAAACCTATATAGCCGTACTTGCGTGTAGTAAAGTCTCTCTACTGTCGACTCTTGATCGAGTGCGGGCCATGAAGTCGTCAGACCCCTAAATCAATCATAGGATCAAAAAATCAATCATATATGGGATTTACGTATCTCCAAAACACATTTTCAGATGACGTGTACTTCAGCCAGAGATTTTATCCCCGTGTATGACATTCTCACCTAGGATCTCAAGCTCAATTATCTGAGCCAGTAGATTCCATCTCGATCATCACATGTCCTTATACATTAAGAACACAATGCCAACAAGCTTATTTCACCAGACATTGATGTGATCCAAAATGAGCTCTGTTTGTTGGGCCAAGGTAACTTGAAGTTGTGGTTGATTGCATGGCTTGGTCAGATTGGTATATTTGGGCCATTTTGGTGGATTTGGAAGATTCATTGGGTTTTGGAGTTTGGTCCATGCATGAGACTTTATATGAAGGCTTTATTATGTCTAAGACAAGAATGTAATGGGTCTTGTACGTACATGGGCTGCCTTGATTGATTTTGGGATTAATTTCCGAATGGTGGATTAGCAGTGATGGGATTTACGCAGTCTTCGTATTTTGGTTATCCGATGATTGATTTTGGTAATTCAAGTTTCATTGGAAAGAGGACTGACCGGCGTGATCACACACGTATAACGCAAGCGCATGTATCGTTCAAGTAGTATAAAATGTATCGATCCCACGAGGACTTAATACCTAAGCTATTAATTTATGAAGTCAAATGTTTACGAGTATCTAATAGATTGGTTGTTTGATTGGATGATGACTTTAAACTAAAACAAGTAAATAAAATAGTGTGAAAGTGAATTAAAGGTAAAATCAATATTATTAAACTATCTAGAATTGTGAGTCCTTCCAATATCTTTTAAAGATGAAGTGGTTATCTCTTATTTGTGCAATATATTGGTTTACTAACCTAGAAAACGAAATTATGTAAAAGTCTTCGTCGATGGTCAGATGCAAATATCCAGTGCAACCCAATTAATCATATGTCTATGTTAACCAAGTTACCTGAATTCATTAAGATTAAGTTCCAATTGTGGCTACCCCCGCCCGACAAGTATATGTCTATTCTGGAAGGAAATCTATTAAGGGTTATCTATCCTTAAGGAAGATCGTGAGCTATTAAGTCTAAGGCTGAAACCTAAAATTCCTTCGTCAAGTTTATTTTAAGTTTACCACATCAATCTTATTAATGACCAGTTAACAAGAAGCATTAAGTTTAAGACTTAATAAATAAACCTTTATATTACCCAAGACATGAAATAAACCCCTTATAAACCGGTAATATTGGAATTCATCACACCTCTAGATAATATGTTTATTTATAAAATATACTTAGGATTACTAAACATTTAAATAAACAAAACATCATAAAAAAATAACTTGGAGATAAATAAAAGTAAAATTACAATAATGAAAGAAAATGCTATGGGTTAGATGATCCACTTTTAATATTTCAAAATTAGAAATCTCCCTTATTGTCAATGTTTACCGATT
Source organism: Zanthoxylum bungeanum (assembly GCA_019454045.1). NCBI lineage: Eukaryota > Viridiplantae > Streptophyta > Magnoliopsida > Sapindales > Rutaceae > Zanthoxylum > Zanthoxylum bungeanum. The sequence goes on from SKCR01027610.1 coordinate 69,417, forward strand.
AATTAATTATATTTAACCAGACCATAAAGACGAAAATTCTATTTGTCTCAAATAAATCCAACCGACCATATAGGCGGTAACAAGGTTATTACCTAAACCGACCATATAGGCGGAAACTACGTCTAAAATGTAAAACCGACCATATAGATGGTAAATAAGATTGTCACCTAAACCACCCATATAGGCGGTAACTAATTAATCCAAATTTTAATTAAAATAAGGGAGATTAATCTAATTTATTATATTAAAAGCCTCACATTTTCACCCCAGCAGAATGAGATTACTTGCTCATGCTGTAAATGAAAACATACAAAATTTTATTAATTAAATAAAAACAAATATAAGAAAACTTAAATAAATATACAAGATACTTTCCTTTAGGTTTTCATGGAGAAATTCCTCCAAAGAAAACATGAAAAATTTACAAAGTTTAGTTTGGTATTTATAGGCAAATCTAAATGCTTCCACCAATTTCTCTACCAATTGCTCCACCAAACATGGCATTTAATATGACACCAAACATGACACCAAATATGACATCAAATCCTCCACCAAATATGCAATCATTTTTTGTGGAAGTTTGACAATTGTATTTTTTTTATTTTGAAAATAACTTTAATAATTACACATAACACATTTCCGAATGTTTTATCAATTTTGGTCATGGAAACTTCAGAATTCGAAATTATTATGAACTTTAAAGTTGTAAATCTTTGAGTCTTCTTTAATCTGGAACTTGAATCACCTCAATCTGATATCGGAGTAAACGGTTATGGCCAAAATACGACAAATGCGCAAAGTTGGAATTTCTGAAATTGTACTTCGTTAGAATGCCATTTCAAGTTTCCAATCTCCAAAATCAAAATGTCAAGTCCAGGTTTTGCCCTTATTTGTTCCATATTTCATCCTAAGTGATTCCATTGAGTCCCAATTTTATTTTTCTGCAAAATAAACTAAAACACATCAAAAAGTTCATCAAACCCGAGAAACTAAACAAAATATTAGGTAAAATGGGCGGTAAATATTGATATATTTTCCGCTCATCAAGGACTCATGGATCTATAATTTTTTAGTTTATGTGAAAGTCCAATTCGAAATTATTATTGGTCAAAATACGGAAGTAAGTTATCCCTACAACTTTTATGTTTTATATATTTTAAGATTATGTGATGTTTAAGTGTTGGGCTGAAATTCAATTAAATTAGAAATCTCATGCACGAAATTTTAAAGGATTTTATGTGTTTTGAGTTTATTTTACTAGGATTTTATTATGTTTGGATAGAATTAAGGTTAGCCACCTATTTAAAGGGGCATTATTCATTGTAAAAGAAAACAACCGATCTTTTAATAAAAATCACTATTTTCTTGAGACTTGAGTAACCCTAAACTTGTTCTCATTGACTTTCGCTTATCAAAGCCTTGTTAACCTTTTGTGGTGCCCCCTTAGCACTCTAGGTTTTAGTTGTTTGCTCTTCAGAGGTTTAAAGTTTTGATTCCGTACTGCCTTGGCTTTCTTGGGAACGATCTCAATCTTTTATGGGCTTGTTTGGCCTTATTTCAGGATCAAAGGTTCCAATGTCAGATTTTATCTTTTTATTTTCTTTGTGTGTTTCGTTTATTAAAAAAAGTTTCGTTTTTTATTTTCATTCAGTTTTGCTTCTTGTTTTTGTCTTGTCTTGTTTCCATCGGTTTTTACTTCTTGTATTTTGTAATTGCCTTGTTTGAATTCAGTCATTGTCTTAATTTCATTTCTTTGCATAATTTCTTTGCATTCTAGAGTCATTGGAGTCAAAAAGAAAAATCCAAAAAAACATTTATCGTCCAGAACAAAACTTTAAAGGTTATGTGATGTTTAAGTGCTGGGCTGACTTCAATTAAATTAGAAATCTCATGCAAAAAAATTTAAAAGATTTTATATATTATTAGGTTTATTTTACTATGATTTTATTATGTTTGGGTAGAATTAGGGTTAGCCGCTTATTTAAATAGGCATTGTTCACCGTAAAAGAAAACGACATCTTTTTTAATAAAAATCACTATTTTCTTGAGATTTGAGTAACCCTCAACTTGTTCTCATTGACATTCACTTATCAAAGACTTGCTAACCCTTTGTGTTACCCCCTTAGCACTATAGGTTTCTGTTGCTTGCTCTTTAGAGGTTTAGAGTTTTGATTCCGTACTGTATTGGCTTTCTTGGGAATTGTCTCAATCTTTTGTGGGTTTGTTTGACCTTATTCCAGGAAGGTTATCATCAGTTGGTATCAGGAGCAAAGGTTCCAAGGTCAGATTTTATCCTTTTATTTTATTTGTGTGTTTCGTTCATTAAAAAAAAAAAGAGTTTCGTTTTTTATTTCCATTCAGTTTTGCTTATTGTTTTTGTCTTGTTTTGTTTCCATCAGTTTTTGCTTCTTGTATTTTGTTGTTGCCTTGTTTGAATTCAGTCATTGTCTTAATTTCATATCTTTTCATATTTTTCTTGTATTCTTGAGTCATTATAGTCAAAAAGAAAAATCCAAAAAAAAAGTTTTAACGTCCAGAATTTTCCAACCGCGCACCAAACTTTAAACAACCTTGTCTTTTAATCCAGAAAAAGTTACGGGACCCATATTATATCGATTTATAAGTACTCAAGGAGATGATTTCGATAGTGGTTCGCCGAACTTTGTCCGTTTACATATCAAGTCTCAAAATCTCTATCAAACATTAGTTACGGATTCTGTCAAGTTTCAGTTCAGTTTGTGTTCTTGTATTGGTTTTGGTATTTTTTAGTCAGTTTTTTTTTTGTATTCTTCGTGATTATTTGAGTTTTTAATCATTATTGTTATCTTTTAAGTAAAAGGTTGATTTATATACATAATCAGATGGACAAAAATGTATTTATCTTTCTCATGAGATGTTTTATCACTAGTAAAGTGTGTAATATGATTATTAATAAAGGAAATCATACAGATTTAGCTAGCACGACCCTTGTGGAAAAATTGGGATTACCATTGATATCTCTTGATAGACCTTATAAGTGGATGAGTGATTTTGGAGAGTTTGAGGTTGATAAGCATGTTGTGGTAAGTTTTACAATTGGGAAATATGTTGACCAAGTAGTGCATGACATAGTTCCTATGTGTCATACACATGTTTTATTGGGTAAGCCTTAGTATAAATTCACTAAAGTAGTTTATGATATGGATAAGAATATGTATAAATTTAGGTATGGTGGAAAAATTATCAAGATTGCTCCTTTAACCCTACAAGAGGTTCATAAGGAAGAGTTGTATATGAAAAGGAGTGAAGAAGAGTAGGCTAAAAGAAAGAGTGCGATTGCTGAGTTTAGAATGTTACTAAGAGAGCTTCCAGAATTGATAGAGAAAAAGACGTTAGAAAAATGTGAAGTGAAGAAAGATATAGACGTAGTCTTGAGTAATGAAATGAAGCATTTTGACTTTTATATGAACAATAGTGAGGTGGTTGATGATGTTGTTGACACTGATGATGTTGATGTGAGCAATAACATTAGTGATGCTGATTTGGTTGTTCATGATGCCAATGAGGTGCTTGAAGTTACTGTTAAGGGTGAATATCATATGGAGCAATCTGATTTTGGTTGTGAGGCCATGAGTTATTAGGTGCAAAAAGTGCATGTGGCCAAATATGTAGAGTGTGATCAGATCGTGGATGGGTGTGTTGATTGTTTGAGGAAGCGACATGAGCATGTTGAGTTTGTTTTAAATGAGGTTTCAAATGTGAATCCAGATGGGAATCTCTTTGGGGTTGCAAGTGGAGTTAAGAATGAGAGTAGTAATTAAGAGATTGAGAGGGGGGTTGAAAAAAGTCATTCATTGGCTTTATTAACTTTTGCTCACCTTAATCTTTTTTTTCCCATGTGATTTTATTTTGTTTCAGGATTGTCGTCACATTGATCTTGTCATTTTTATTTATGATCCGGGTTCGGATTCGAGGGAGAATCCTTTTCAAGAGAGGGAGAATGATGTGATCTAGAATGAGCTATGTTTGTTGGGCCAAGTTAACTTGAAGTTGTGTCTGATTGCATAGCATGGTCAGATTGTTGTATTTGGGCCATTTTGGTTGATTTGGAAGATTCCTTGGGTTCTGGAGTTTGGTCCATGCATGAGACTTTATATGAAGGCTTTATTATGTCTAAGGCAAGAATGCAATGGGTCTTGGACGTGCATGGGCTGCCTTGATTGGTTTTGGGATTAATTTTCGAATGGAGGATTAACAGTGATGATATTTACGCAGTCTTCGTATTTTGGTTGTAACTTTCTCATTCGATGTCCGATTTTGGTGATTCAAGTTTCATTGGAAATAGGACTCATGGATCTACAAATGTGTAGTTTATATGAAAGTCCAATTCGAAATTATTATTGGTCAAAATACGGAAGTACGTTATTCCTACAGCTTTTATGTTATATATTTTTTTAAGGTTATGTGATGTTTAAGTGTTGGGATGAACTTCAATTAAATTAGAAAGCCCATGCACACAATTTTAAAGGATTTTATATGTTATTGAGTTTATTTTATTAGGATTTTATTATGTTTGGGTAGAATTAGGGTTCACCACCTATTTAAAGAGGTATTATTTATTATAAAAGAAAACAACCTATCTTTTAATAAAAATCATTACTTTCTTGAGACTTGAGTAACCCTCAACTTGTTCTCATTGACTTTGGCTTATCAAAGGCTTGCTAACTTTTTGTGGCGCTCCCTTAGCACTCTAGGTTTCTATTGGTTGCTCTTCAGAGGTTTAGAGTTTTGATTATATACTGCCTTGGCTTTCTTGGGAACGATCTCAATCTTTTGTGGGTTTGTTTGGCCTTGTTCCAGGCATGTTCTTATCAGGCGTGGTTAGCCCGGTGCAATATACACAAGTGAACGATGCGTCTTAATGTGGACGGCAGTCGACAGCTGTGACATCTCATGTCAAATGACCAGTGGTAGACTAGTATGGTTGTGCGATGAATCATTGACTGCGGATAATCACTCATGTGGTTCATCACATTTGGTCACGTTCAGTAATACGTTTCGCAAACACATTACCCATGTTCATGCTCTTGTGATGTGAGACCCGTCATCCAACTATCAATATCAAATATCAATCTTATGGCGACATCTAAAACATGCCAGTCATGCAATGTTATCATCATTGATGACATCACCTCAACCGAGAACAGATTCAGATGTATTTAAATCAAAACTTTGTACTCACATTTGTGCAGATAAAGTCTTGACACAAAATATATCACGAGATCTCATTTTGCATCAATAATAAGATAGCAACTAAACAAACAAATGCAAAATACAATAAGAGTGTCATTATATTAATTTTAAACTAATTTATGACTAATTAGAAGATTATATTTACATAATGATAATACCCCTGAACCATACGACACGATTGGTTCTATGACATATCCCTAACATTTAGTAATTTAGTCTATTGTTTATGTTATTATAACTCAACTTTCCAGTTCTATCATGTTCTTTGTTTCAAGCGTATTCATGCCTTTATTTATATCTTGTTTTATTGGTATTCCAGTATTCACTCACCGGGTCTTTCAAAGACCCGACCCACCCCTACTCTCCAGTTGTTTTGCAGGTTATAGGTTTATGCATGTTGAGGCAAACTTTGGAGGAGACGAGGCCCAACAACAATCATTACACATCATGGTCGTCAGAGTCAAAGTCGGGCCCAATAATTAGTCATTGTTAAGTTAGACCATAAGGCATTGTACGTGTTCATGTGTATGATTACAGTTAATAGTTTGTGTATGTACATGATATGTATGCAAGTTTATGTTCAAGATATGTAATACAAGTTATACATCCATGCATGTTTAGAATGTTTATACTATTTCATGATCACGTTAGCATGACATCCATGCATATAGTCAGTCAGCCAGTAAGTCAGTTAGTACATGTCAGAGGTTCAGACGATGTCCATGCCTTCTCATGCCGATCACATGCCCGAAATTTCTGAGCTGTGACAATTTAAAAATTATCGAACAGTCTTTTTATACATTCATATCTCTTTTATTCGGATTTCAAATTATAATATATAAGATGTTACATATAATTAACATTCACACAACAACTTTCATCAGGAATATCTCATAAATTAGTACTTTTACAATGTCAAAATCAGCTCCAAAATCAATATGATGTACCAGTCACATTCATACAATCACAATTAGGGGTGTCAAAACGAATCAACGAATCGAATTCGTATAGAATCCTAAACGAATCGAATCAAAATGTGATGAATTCGTATTCGATTCGTTTATTAAACGAATTCTAATATCAGGATTCGTATTCGATTCGTTTATTAAATGAATCGAATACGAATATTCGTTTATTCGTTTAGTCAATGATATCATTTAATAAAATAATTTACCACACTTGATTTACATTAATTCTTCATAAATATATACATATGCAATATGTAATTAATATATTTACAAAAAATATCTTACCAAATATTAAAAATATTACTTTTTCTATGATAATTAGATATAATTTCTCGAATCTTAATTGAAAATTAATAAGAACTAGTAAAAAAAATTATAAAACGAATCCTAAACGAATAAACGAATCAATGAACTTAAATTCGTATTTGATTCGTTTAATAAACGAATCGAATCGAATTGACCCATTTATTAAACGAATCCATTTTTTCAAACCCGTATTCGCTTTAAAGCGAATCGAATCGAACGAATAAACGAATCTTGACCCAAATTGCCACCCCTAATCACAATCACATGGTCATACAATCACAATCACATAGTCACAATTACATTTACAGAGTCAGAGTCACAATCACTGTTACATTCACATAGTCATAGTCACATTCAAACTTACAACTCAATCACAATATTGGTCATATACACAATTCTAGTCACATTTTTAAGTTACAATGATAGTTATAATACTCAATCACATTTTCTTAATCACATTTCTCAGTTATAATGACGGTTACAAATGTTCCATCACAGTTACAATGTCAATAACAGTTATAGTGTCATTTCATATACTTAAAAATATATTTTAATATGTCCAACCATTAAAAAAAAATATTGTTCACATGAACATTTATCTAAAAATATATTTGATATCCAATCCTTAAAAAAAAATCATCGTAAACATTGATTTTAAAAAATATAATATTAGAATGAAAATGGGTTAATATGGATATAAATATGATGAGAGCCAACTTAAGATTATATTTTATATTAAATATGAAGAATCTTAGAAAATTAAGACTTATCATATTTATAAAATATTCAAGGATTTTTTTTAATAACTTCTATTTTTTTAACCGCAAAGTCTTTTGTTTTTAGTTTTGTTTTGTTTTGTTTTTTGTAGGTAAAAAAATGAACTCGGCTTAAATTTTGGAGGTTTTTAGTTTGTACTAAAATTGGTCACAAGCAGTCTCTTCGCTTCACTACGCTGTCGAAACTTGTTCAAACAGAATCTGATAAAATGGCGGCTCTGAAAGTAAATACAACTACCTTCGTCCATCTGAGGAACCCACATACCCATTCTCTCACTCGTCTCCCTTGTCACAAATCTACTATTTCCCTCAGAAGATTCACTCCCATGGCTGGTCTCACGGCATCTGCAACCGTTGGTCTCTCTGAAACTTTCACCAGATTGAAACAACAAGGCAAAGTAAGCTCTTTTATCTCGCTTACAGTGGATTGTTTTATAAAGGACTGATTTTGATTATGGCTGTTGTATGGATGTTACTTCGGGCACGTTGACTTTACAGAGTGTTATTGGTTTGGTGTGAAATGAACGAAGAGGAAATATATTTGGGATTTTTGTACTTGGTTTGAATTTTCCATAGCTTATAGATGTGTTGTGGATTTAATAGGCGTGTTTATTGTTATTGGTTGATGGTGCATTATAGATTTAAAGTTATGAAATTGATGAATTATAAAATAAATTAAGCTGCAAATGGGATGCAAATTATGTAAATTGCTTGATGGTGTCTTATGAGTGATGTTTGGTTCAGTGAAAAGTTTGAACACAATTTATTGTGGTAGAGACTGATGATGGTGGAAAAAAAGTTAATATGTTATTTATGATTAGTCTTTATTGAAATGCCATGCCACTTGAGTATATCTTTTCTCGGTTTTACAAACTCAATTACTATATTTACTTTAGAAACTTGAGTACTGGTTTTCTGTTTTTTAGTACACCGTTTGATGTAGAGTTTGGTGAGCTTATAAGCTAGCTTATACTCTCAGTGTAATACTTACAAGCTAGTTTATACTCTCAATCAATACTCTCTGCCAAACAGTACAAAAATATTTCTGCAATCTTATTGAAAATGTTTATCTCTTTTAATGTGATTCATTCATAATTTATTGATAGCGATGCCCCATCTGTATGGTCTATAAATTGATTTGGATTTATGTGGCTTTTCCAAATATCCCTGTGACCTTATAACAGTACATTGATAATAAACTATTCTGTGTGAAGGTGGCCCTTATTCCATACATCACAGCTGGTGATCCTGACCTTTCAACCACAGCAGAAGCATTGAAGTTGCTCGACTCCTGTGGATCAGACATAATTGAACTAGGCATCCCATACTCTGATCCTTTAGCAGATGGTCCAGTCATCCAGGTTTGATAATAGGGTTGGCTTTTGTTTTTAAATTGGTGTTTTAAATTCTGTTGTTAAAATGTATTTTTTTTAGGCTGCGACTACGCGATCCTTGGCAAGAGGGACCAACTTCAATGCAATTCTTTCTATGTTGAAGGAGGTAGGATGTTATATGATGCTATGTTACGTGACTATTAGAGAATGACAGGAATTTATAACTGTATTTTTTTTTCCTTAATTCACATGTACCACTTTGGTGCCTTATTGTCAGAGCTTTATATGTGGTTAAAGCTCCTACATGCTGCAGCATTGTTAGCAGGGTAAACTGGTTATTACTTATTTTGATGTTGGGTTTTGGAAAATTTGCACTCCTATAATAGCATTCCAGTTGATTTACCTTTTCTTTCAAGAAACTTCATTTCTCCAAGTGAGCTGATTAGACACTTTATTCATCTAACTGTCATTCTAATTGCCTAAGTGATATATAAGTATATAACTATTTTAATAGAAAATACATGCTTCTCAAAAAAGCTTTGTTGAATTACCTTTTGATTTCGTCTGTAACTGGGAAATCACAAAGATGTATGCATGTGTGCAGTTATAAATTTACATTTGATTCCTCGAATGATGTTTTTGTTAGGTGTCAGCTACTCCACTATGTATTTGCTTCACATTTTGGAGTCAAAATGTTCTAATCATGTGTCAGTGTTGGCTGGACAGGTGGTTCCTCAAATATCTTGTCCAATTGCTTTATTTACTTATTACAACCCAATTCTCAGGCGTGGAGTTGAGAATTTCATGTCCACCGTAAGAGATGCTGGCATACATGGTAATTTTTATGTTAATTTTTGCATTAGCTTTAGATTTCAATTGTGATGTTATTGGTCTCAGACTCCTTATGTTGAAAATCTTTTGGAATGATGAAGTGTGGCAAGAGGTTTAGCCACCCAGATAATTAGGTGTGAGCTCAATCAATATGCTTATTATAAATGTGATAGCCACGAAGAAAGAAAATGATATGTTTGAGTCATCGTGACATTTCATTAAAATGGTTTTTTGGATCAGTTATGTTATATGAGTTGTAGAGCAATGTTTAAAAATACGTGGCGGCGCCTCGAGGCGGCCGAGGCGCGAGGCGGACCTCCTCGAGGCGGCGAGGCGGGCGCCTCGATCCGAAAATCGAAAAAAATAAAATCATAATAGTAGCATAATAAAAACATCAAAAATTCAAAATAATGTTCTTTATAAAAGAAAAGATCATTTCCACAAAAATTTTAGTTCTAAAATATTCTCAATCTTTTAACTTAAAAAGAAAATATGTAAATCTCACTATGAGTTGTTCGATTGTCAATCAAAATTTTTTTTAAAATAATAGGATTACTTTAATAAACAATTCTACTTTGATCTTCTACACATGTTAGAATCAAATTTGATCATCTTTTTTATCATCTTTGATCTTCTAAAATTCTCCTTTGATCTTCTAAAATTTGATCTTCTTCTAATAGAGATATTAATTTTTCGATCCTAAAATTTCTACACATGTTAAAAACAAACAACACAAAAAAAAATGACATTAAATCAAGTGACTGACACAATCACACTGTACAAATTGAAACCCACAGCCATAATCATATCGGTAAAAAAAACTTAAACCACTTACCGCAAAATCAAGTGACTGACACAAATTGAAAAAATAAAATCGAAATTCAGCATAACAAAAAATGCACAAGATCTGATGATCTCCGGCAAAAGAACTAACCACACAAAACCAGCTACCAAACAGAGTAGATCCGGACAAAACAGTCCATAATCAGCAAGAACAAAAAAATTCGAAACCATAGCAACGATAGTAAAACCAAAATCTTCAAAATAAAGAATCACATTCATCGTACAAAGAAATAAACCCTAAAACTGCCATTGCTACCTCGAAAATGCTATCGCAAAACCGCTGTCATTTTGGCTATGAAACCCAAAAAAAAAAAAAGATGTACGTGAGGCGGCCGCCTCAGCCCGCCTCACGCCGAATCAGCGCTAGGCGGGCTGAGGCGGCCGCCTCACGCGGGAAGAAGCGGCAAATGTGGAGAGACAGAAAGAAGCGGCCGCCTCGACGCGCCGAGGCCCAGAGGCGGCGACTCGGCGCCTCAGAACGTATTTTTAAACAATGTTGTAGAGTGCTTGTTTTCCTCGGTGTTCTAAAAGACAGACTAGGTGGCGCTTGACCATCACAATTTTGCTAAAAACGATGACCTAGGCAGATTTTAATGGAAAAAATAAAATCCAGATCAATGGCAAATGGTAGCTTGAATCAACGCGTGATCACTGGAAATGGAGTGGCCGACAAGTTTTGAAGTGGATGAAGTGGCACTTGTTTTGAATGGCAATCAGAGGTGGCGGCGATGGGTGCGTGTAGCTCACGCGCTGATGGCCGCCGACAGTTGCCTGAAACTATCAAACCCTAGCCTTAAGCGTAATTGAACCCAAAATTCAAAACCCTAAATCTAATTTACCTCAATTTACCAAACTCTAACCCTAACTAATATCAAATTACCATAACCTAACCCTAATTGATATTAATTTTCCAAATCCACCTAATTGAACCTAAATTTTAAACCTAATCAAAGTTTTTTGAATAAAAGATAAAATCGCCTAGTGCGGCCTTGCCCTTCCTATAAAATCGCCTAGTGCCGCCTTGCCCTTCCTTCTACACGCCAGCCGCGGCCCCACTGTACGCCTAGTTCCTAACATTTTTAGAACCATACACTCCTGTAATTATTTTTTCATCAAGTATATTGGTTCCGTCATCACTTATTGCCAGTTTTCTTTATTCAGGCTCTGTAAGAGATGGTGAAAAGTTTGTTGTTAGGTAAGTAACAGTTACAAAACAAAGGCGAGATAATATCATAGGCAGCGATTAGTTTGTTTATCAATTCTAGTAAACTTCAAATTGGTTTCCCTTCCCTGAGGCAGTAAACTTCCCAGAATCAAAGATGTGATGTCATTTACACTCTGTGGGCTATGTTTATTTCTAATAACTCTGATTTTCCTCTCTTGCTTCTCCTTTTGTTTAATGGTATTATGTCCGCTCTTGTTTATAGGGCTTGTGGTTCCAGATATCCTTTTGGAGGATACCGAATCTTTACGGACAGAAGCAATAAAAAATAAGATTGAGCTGGTATGTCTCTTTTCCAATAATATTCCTTTGCTTGGTTTGAGCTATTAAGGAAGCATTTATCAACATAGTCTTTGTCATTTGATCGAATTGCACTCCATTAGATAGGAACGGATTTGATAAATACTGATAATTCTTCCAACATGATATTTCCTCAAGTAGTTACTATATATCTTACAATATGCTGAATTCACTCTTCATAAACCATGAAAAAAAATTTGTGGTATCAAGCATAGAGGTGACCTGGCAGGAGGGAGGATGATGCTTTTGATTAAGATGGTAGCAAATTATGTTGTTTGAAAATACAGTAACCTAATTTGGTGGTTTGCATTGGTCCATTAAACTTATATGGTAGTGGCTTATATGAGAGCTGATGGGTGATGCTTCGTGCATTGGGGCATGGGACATTTTTCTCAATCAATTCTTTGCTACAATTCGAGCCCAAATGCCATCAATCTCTTTCAGTTTGGATTGCTAAAGGCGAAAGTGTGGAGTAAAATGAATTGTCACATAAATGACATCATATCATTACATTTGTGACCCATTGATGTGATTTTTAAACTCGACTACTTGAGTTATGTGTTCCCTTTTACACTTATAAATGCATAGTGAATCCTATATATTTACTATTATGATGTGATTAAGGTACTACTTACAACTCCCACCACTCCAATAGATCGAATGAAAGCCATTGTTGAAGCATCAGAGGGATTTATCTATCTTGTAAGATCCCCTATTCTGCGTCATTCAAATTCTTTACCCTTTATTAGTTTATATGGATTTATGTTGAATTCTATTTCCATCGAACATAAAGCTGTGTCAATATTTTGACATCTTTTTTTAATACATGCTGAAATTATAGGTAAGCTCAATTGGAGTTACTGGAGCCCGTGCATCTGTTAGTGATCGAGTTCAAACTCTTATAAATGAAATTAAAGAGGTTCGTCTTTTAACTGGATTTTGTTATTAGTTTTTTCTGTTGCACACAACCTTTTATTCAAGGACACTGACTAGTACTGATGGTGTGTATGTGTACAAATATTTTTGACAAATCTTTTCAGCATAAACTTGCTTTTCCACTTAGACTCTCATGTGAAGTCCTCTTCTCTGTCAAAAGAGCTTGTAATTGGCCACATTTGATCTCATGAGGTCGAAAGACATTATATTCACTTTAACCAATGCAGTGTGCTTCATGAAACTATTTTCCAAATGTCTCTTATTAAATGAAGTAAATGGGGTATATCACATATGACTCGTGCTTTTATCTTTTACTGTGACAGTCGACAACTAAACCCGTGGCAGTTGGCTTTGGCATATCAAAACCTGAGCATGTTAAGCAAGTAAGTGTTTAGACAAGCTGAATGCCAATCCATTGCCTTGCACATGAACCATGTATGTTTAGTCATTACTCGATTTGAAACGTATGTTGCTGCAGGTAGCAGGATGGGGAGCTGATGGTGTGATTGTTGGGAGTGCTATGGTGAAGCTATTGGGTGAAGCAAAATCTCCCGGGGAAGGATTGAAGGAGCTAGAAAATTTCACAAAATCCTTAAAATCTGCTTTGCCATGAGAAAGTATATGACTTGAACTCTTATGTTTCATGGTGTATTCCATATTTCTTTTTGGAAAAAAAAAAAATAGATTGTGTTGTCTATCAGAACTATGAAAATAAAAAAACTTTAGTTTTATGTCATTAATAAAAATATTGTATTGAACGGAAAAAAAGGTATGAGTTGCTTTTTTTTTTTTTAATAAACGAAGACTAAAACTAACAAGTAACTTGGTATATATATTTTGTAATTAGTTATAATAGTCATTCAGTTGTCATTTTGTTTGTATATCATTACTCTTCCAAGTTCCAGGTAATATTTCAACAGTGTCATAAATGATCATGTGAATGATGTCACTTTTGTAATATTATTTGAAAAGTGGAGTATTTTTTCACTATTACTATGATTTCTCAAGGAAAAGAAGTGGAGAAATCACAATTTTATATAAATTAGTGATGGAAGTTAATGCCAAGTATGCAGTGACCTCTACAACTCTGTTTCTTCAGCATTTGTTAATGTATAAATTCATACACATACATACATATATATGCAGTTACAATATAGGTAGGGAAGGAGACTGAACATATTGACATAAGAAACCGACTGACTATATATCTAAAGCTTAGCGTCTTCCAGTGGCAAGGGTCTGAGTTCTTAATATAAAATTGATATGGACTTATATTTATCCATAATTTTAAACATAAATATATAATATATATCTCAGAAATTTAAAGAGAAAATAAACAATTGTAATAAATTATAAATTAACATGATACTGACAAAATGGTAACATGAACATTGTGACAGTTCTGGCACATTTCATAATAATCATTGGCGAAGCCGGGATTTTATTTTAAGAGTGGCTAAATTTTTTTCCATATAATATTGATGAGTTAAATATTTTATTATTTTTTTAAAGGAAAATATAAGAAATTATGTGATCGGCACTGGAGCTTAGGCATGGGCATCCCACTTCTCATGCCGCCACTGATGACAATCATGTTCATTTATCATTACTCTCCATAATAAACAAACGGTGACATTGAAAATGGGTGATACAATAAAAATGATAGATGTATAAAAATTAGCACAAAAACACGAAAATACAAGGAAGTTAAATTTTATTAATCTTTTTTATTTATTTATATTAATTTTTGTGTACCTAACGACCTATCATTGTTCGTGATAGAAACAAAACAATGCATATGCTTTTTTTTCTATGAAGCAATTAAAGATGGGAAGTTCAAAATCATAACTGAAGTCCACAATAAGGTAACGAGTCAACATTGTCAACTACAGTGTCCTATAAACAGAACATTTATAGCACTTAATATTCCATTCCATTTCAATTCAATTCAATTCAATTCAATTGAATTATTATACCTCATCTCATCTGCAATCATAGCGATGAGCGCCAAGTCAGTAGTGTGCGTATTTGTGGTCTATTAGCCATGCTGCTGGATAAATACCGCAAATAAGAAAATGGATTTGATAGATAGATAAGTCACGATATTAGGAAATTGGAAAAATAGATGTTATTTAGTTGAAGACTAGAAGCTGCCATAAGCTTTTATCTTAATCCGTTTTGACTTGCCACTGATTAATTATTACTTGCCACGAAAAAGCTCCGCAGAAGCGCCGTTTTCCTTTGATAGAGAACAATAGGTAGACATTTACGGATACTATACGAGTTTTTAATATATGTGGCATTCTAATGATCAAAGAGATATATTCTTGTTTTCAATTTTTCTTATATTGTGAGTCCTTAATTTTGGTCCACATTTGAAGGTCATAATCGTCTCTCTGTGTAAGTTGTCTCTAAGGCTATCCGGAGAACATAGGTTAGAAATCTAGATTTTGATGACACTTAGATTTTTGAATTTGAGTATAGGAGTAATTCTTTGGTATCATTGTTATATGTGTATCGTCATACCACCAACTAATAATTATATAATATATAAGAATTGTGTTAAATAAAATTATTTAAATTATTTTTTTATTTTTTAACATGTGGTAAATATTATTGAGTTGTTACGTGGGTGATGTGGTATTACCATAGTAAAAAAATTCATACCATTGGAGAGTGAATTTTAATGTATAGATTTGTGTTAAGAAAATTGTGATACACCACCCATTACATAATATTATGAAATTTATTATTAATTAAAAATGGATGTGATTATTTACACCCTAAAATATGTTTTGAACTCATATATTTTACTTAAAAATTATAATATTTAAGCATTCTAAATGTAATTTACTATTGAAGATAATTTAATAAAATTATTATTACTTTGAGTTACTGACGGTCTATTGGACTCGTTATTAATACCCTGGAATGTTATAGTTTTTATTATACCTTTACGTAGTTCAATACTTGGCAAACTTTCATGGGAGAAAATGAGTCTCTTTGATATTATGGTTTAACATGTGGTGAGATGATAAAATTATGTTTGGGTCAAAATATAATTTTTAAGTATTTGATTAATGATGAGAATTTGTGATTATTAATCGTGATTTTTTTTCAAAAACTGAATTTTGCAAAAGTTACAAATTTTAGTTTTTTCCCACCATCAAAATATTAAAAAAGACGCACCGCAATTATTTTTTTAGCATTAATCAAAATTTCAAAATATCGTTTATGAACTATCGTTTGTTCACCACACTTTTATAATCGCAACACCAAATAGAGTCAATATATATAAATTATATTGAACGTGTGTTTTATTACGACTTCCTCTTCTATGAGACTAATCGTTTGTTCACCACACTTTTCTAATTGCAACACCAACTATAGTCAATATATATAAATTATACTGAACGTGTGTTTTATTACGACTTCCTCTTTTATGAGACTATTTATCTATTGTGAGAAGATGTAGGATCATACATCTCATAACTACATCGCACGTGAGTAGGCTTCCTATAAGGAAAAAACCATATGGGGTCATACGGGTGGTACACCCTCCCAAAACAGATAAATAACATCGTAAAAAAGGTGGTCGCAACAAATTTCTTCATATATCATCAATGGAATAACTATAAAAAGGACAAATGACCTCGTAGAAGAGAGAATCACAAAAAATGCCTTCATATATAATCAAGGGAATAACTAATTTTAATATGTGGATGTGGTTATCAATATCTATGAAGGTTTAGATGAAAATACAAATTCTTTATCTTAAATTCTTCTTTCTTCCACTTGAATTCGATTTTCCTCAAATCATTTTAAATGCTTCTAGATTATTCTGCTAGGGTTCTATTATGTCTGTGTATATATATTTTGATGATCTTTTAAGCTTGATGTTTGTGATATCTTTTGTACTTGATATCTCAAACATTTTTTAATATTCATCAATTTAATAGTTGTTTTTTAAATTCAAAATCATTTTTTTTTACTTTGACCTAATTCGATCAAATTGATCTAGGGGTGACAAAACGAATTGACGAATCGAATTTGTGTCGAATCCTAAACGAATCGAATCAAAATTTGATGAATTCGTATTCGATTCATTTATTAAACGAATCAAATACGAATATTTGTTTAGTCATGATATTATTCAATAATATAAATTACCATAATTTATTTACATTAATTCTTCATAAATATATACATATGAAATACGTAATTAATATATTTACTAAAAATAACTCACCGAATATTAATAAAATTAAATTTTTTTATGGAAATTAGTCATAGTTTATAGAAACATAGTTAAAAATAATAATAATAACGAGTAAAATAAAATAATAAAACAAATTCTAAACAAATAAACAAATTAATAAATTTAAATTCGTATTCGATTCGTTTAAAAACGAATCGAATCGAATTGACTCATTTATTAAACGAATCCAATTTTTTAAATCTGTATTCGCTTTAAAGCAAACCAAATTGAACGAATAAATGAATCTTAACCCAAATTATTATCCCTAAATTGATCCCAAAAAAAAAAAAAAAAAAATTTGATGCAATTCGGCTCGGCATTCTTCAATTAGCCGCCGGTTGACAATTAACGTATCGACGAGTTGGCAATTTGTCCCAAAAAGTAACATTTAGTGGTTCCCACGTTTCATTTGTCCTTTCGTTGAATCTTTCGTTTTTAACCACCCGCTCAACAGAGTCGCACTTACATTACACCTACCAAAAAATATTATCTACTGTGATACTGTCCCACAAATCGAAGCATATCACGTCACTGTATCAATTAAAAACACTGACACGTGCTGAAAAACAGCAGAGCAATTTTTTTTACATACGTGTCATAATCATAGCACTCGCATGCGTGGACATTTGAATCAGAGAAGAACAACACCGCCGTGGTGGTCCCCATACAAAACCAAAGAGACGGAAGGAGAGAGAAGCACAAAACAAAAACGTTTCGCTGAGAGAGGAATCTATTTTTTTTTTTTTGAGAGGAAAAAAAGAAGAAAAATCAGTGAATCATGCATACGATGGATAGTGTGTTTTCAGTCGATGATTTCTCAGAGTCATTTTTGTCGTCGCCATCTCCGCCAGCGGCGTCGTTTCACGCGTTTCCGATGAACCGGAGCCAATCCGAATGGGAGTTGGAGAAGTTTCTAGAGGAAGTGACGGTTTCTCCGAGGGCGATTTCCTCGTCGTCGGCTAGCGGCGATACAATTCCTGTAGTTATTGGTCCTTCTGTCGTCTCGAAATCAAGAGCTGATGATGACGTGGTGGAGATCAATGAGCCTCATCGTGGTCAATCTCTTGATCCACCTGTGTCATCGGCTCCGTTTGATTCCGATGAGTACCGAGCTTATCTCAAAAACAAACTCGATCTCGCATGCGCTGCTGCTGCTCTCATGGTATCTCTCGCACTCACTCTCAAAAATGAATATTCTTAGTTGACATTTGAAAAAATTAAAATAGGAAATCGTTTTTTTCAGGTGACGCCTGTGAAGCCAGAAGATAAATCTTCTTTAATTGGGAATCAAACACACTCAGCCAAGCCATCTGAGTTAGGGTCTCAAGCTCAAGCTGTTGGTAATTTAATTTTAAATTGTGATTAATTTTTTTTTTTCCCGTTTTTTTTCTTCTTGATTAGATGTAAACCCCAACAGATTTTGTAGCTATATGTTAGGTTTGCTCTAAGAATTTACTTGGAGCCATTACATTGTTTGACGCTTCACGAATCATTGCTCCTGGAGATTGCTACATCTGATTGTGCTGATAAATCCTAGTTCCCATGATAGTTGGTGGTGTTACTCTGTAGGCTTTGAGTTGTTACATTGGACTCAGTGATGCCTCAAGTTCTCTGACCTAATGAGTGGAGCAATTTTGCATCTTGAGTGTTGGAGAGAGGTTTCCTGTTGATGAATGATCCAGATAAAACATTGTTTCCTTTTCAGGCACTGCTTGGAGTAGCATCACATGTTGCATTTCTTCTCCTTTTAGATATGTGTAATGTGTATGATCAACACTTGATTTTATGTTGCTTGTGTTTTCTGTGTTTTTATTTTTTCTCGTATAAGTTTTTCTCTTCTAGGATATTAATGGCACTATCATTACTTACTCTGTCACATTGATTTTCAGTCAATGTAAGTACCGCTTATGATGAAGTAGTGACACCACCTAAGGCTGATAGTAGACCACTTGCAACAGTAGTCTTACCTGCTATCCAGGGGAAATCAGGGGCACAAGTCAGGCAATCAATGAGTGGGTCATCAAGAGAAGATTCAGATGACGATGAGCTTGATGGAGACACAGAAACCACCGAGGGGTTGGATCCGCGGGATGATAAACGTGCAAGAAGGTAATAAACAATTTACTACCTGTATTTCATTCCTCCATTTGATTTGGGCTGTCATTAGTCCCTTAATTGGATTTGGACTATATTCGAGTTACTCTCTCTCTCTTTTTCCTTTTTCAATTATCATTTGCTTTGTTAGTGAGAGTTAGTGGAATCAATATGATCTGACATGCCTTTTTTTTTTTTGTTTTTTAATTGGTGAAGAAGTACGATATCTTGATGACAATATCTCTCAATTGCAAGTGCTTGTTGTGGAACCCTTGTTTTTCAAATCAAAATGATCTCTCCAAACAACTGTTTTTGTTTGGTTTGGGGGGGGGGGGATTTAATTTTGTATATTGATGTATTTGTTGATAATAATCGGTCTGATAATAAACTCTCACATGCCTATGAATTAACTGGTTGTGATATGTAGAAGAATTTCAAATTTGTTTGTATGTTTAAAAAAAAAAAAAAACCTTTTGTCAATAAATACATTGATTATGGCTCAGGATGCTGTCAAATCGAGAGTCAGCAAGACGCTCTAGGAGAAGAAAACAAGCACATCTATCTGAACTAGAAACTCAGGTTGTACCCCATGTTCTGCTTTTAACACCTTGATACATAATCTTTGTTTGTTTCCTTCTTTCTTGATGAAATGAACATGTGATTTGCATTGTTTCATACAGGCTGGTCAATTAAGAGTTGAACATTCTTCATTGCTAAAAGGTCTGACCGACATGAACCATAAATATGATGAATCTGCTGTCAACAACAGAATATTGAAGGCTGATATTGAGACATTAAGAGCAAAGGTAAGCTATATCTGTATTCTGACCTTACAACTTTCTATATTTTACAAAATGTGGTATAGATGCAGTTGATAGTTAAAGTTAATATTGTTATCATGATTTACTTGGCCATAAACTATATGAAATCATGATACTTTGAGGCCACCAGTTGAGTAAATGTAACTTCCATATCATGTTTTTTTTTTTTTTTTTTTTTGGGTGGAGATTGTTCTAGTCTTCAAGGAAAACATTTCTCAGTCTGCATCCTATACATATATGTGGAGATTCGTCTAACAAGGTTTTACATGACTGAATAACACTACTCAAAGAAATTTATTAATAAATTGATGTAGTGGCATATTCTACATGAATACCATATACAACTAAATGGAGTCTCTCTTCAAATACTACTTAAAATACAGCTTAATGAATGCATTTCCATAGAGCTAAAATACTACCTGTATAATCCTGGTTAGGAGTTAGGACTACAGTTGGTTTTAAATAATGAGCATTTTTGCCCCACTATGTGAAGTTGATTGGACTAGCATCATTGATGTGATAACAAATTGAAGATTTGAAGTATGTGCATTGGTAATTAGTTTGGTATGTATGCGCGTCATTTAGAATGTTCTTGTTGTAGAATGCATAATCAGCTACCTTAAAACTATCTAATTACCATCCAAAATGTGTTTTGTTGGTTATGTACTCTTAATCATTCTCATCTACAGAAAATGCATACATTTGTGGTTTTTTTTCATGATGTTGGTTTTAGTGTCCACTTTGCATTGTAGTTGCCTTGGGCTGCTTCACTGCATAGGCAGCTGTGACAATGGTTAGCCAAATGTGAAACACACTGGGCAGCTTGTGCTCCTGAGCTACAGAAATATCAAGTCAATAGTCTTATTATTTTACTCTTTGCCGTGAATCACCATATTTACCTGTTGATACTGATGCCATCTTCATATTGGCCCCAGTTAAATAAATTTATACAAAATTTTCTAGGTGAAAATGGCTGAAGAAACAGTTAAGCGTGTGACTGGATTGAACCCCCTGCTTTTAGCCAGAACCGATGTACCAGGTGTTGGCATGCCATTAGTCAACAGTCCACTGGATGCATCTACAAATGCTGCTGTTCCAATGCAACCAAACCCGAACCAGTTCTTTCACCAAGCAATTCCAAGCATTAGTACTCCCACCCCGAATCACCATAGATTGGACAGTGGTTTCCCCAGTAATTCCCAGCTTCCTGCAATTGGAAATCCTCAAAGTGATAGAGGCGGGAAAAACATGACTGAAACATCTACCTTGCAGCATGCAGTTAGCTTAGATCATGTGCCGCAGCGCGTAGACCATAGAGTCAGTCCACCTGGGGCTGTGTCTGGCTGGGACACTGGACTTTCTCATGTGGGGGCAAAGAATAACAAGCAGTGCTAGAATAAGTGTGTCCTACATTGTCATCTTCATCCTTGCCCGATGGGATTAAAAAGGTTACATAAGTCAACCATCGGTTATATATTTATCAATAAACTGTCTTGCACTGCATCTTTTTTTTTCCATCTCAAATCAATCTTCTCTACTTGTTAGAGAAGAATATAATCATTTGAGGCTGGGATTTCATGAAACAAATTAATAATGGAGTCTGAATGACTGCAACTTCTAAGTTTTGACAGTTATAATATAAATCTGGACATATTTGCCCCCGTGCACCACAATAGCTAGCTTGAATGCTGGTGAATGTATGACGTCTAATAATTTTGATGATCATAAGTAACTTCTCATGGTATTTGATTAGATTTTAGTCGCGTTGATTTGATTTAGGAGATTCATTTGGTCATAACCTGGAGAATAATTGATTTTAGCCATAGTTCACTTGTTCATCATCTGGATATGGGGAGAGTACAAACCGTTATCCTTTTGGGATTGTCTTGTTTCTTAGCTTGTATTATTATTTATAAACATATTTTCAATGACATTATTGGTGCTGAATTTATTGTCACAAAAGGCTGAGGCATTACGTTTGAAATTCAAAGTTTAACAGAATCGAAGGGGCTATAATTCTTAAGTGATTGATTTGAAGTCCCATCAATCTCTACTTAGTGGAACAGAAGGGTAGCGTAAAGAATGTAAAATCTTATTGAGATCATAATTATGCATATGAAAAAAATCACATAAGTTAATTTAAATATTTAATGAACTGCAGTTATTGAAGACGGACTTTAAAAAAACATATAGATCGTGAGGTCACCACATTATTAGCAACTCTTTTTTTTTTTTTTTTTTGAAATATTGAAAATTTTATTCTCAAACCACAATCCAAATTTAAACGAAGTAGGTAAAACCCCGAATATCTCTAGCAATTAAATCCTAAATCTCATATCCTTTGAAGGCAACAATTCTCCTTTATTGTTATAACCTAATAATATGAATTCATTCAAAAAATTGTATATCATTCTCCAATGATAATTTTAAAAAAAAAAATGTATACAAAAGGGGCTGTAGTTTCAACTAATGTCATAAGAAAAAAACAGTAAAAATATAATGTTAGATAAAAAGAAATATATTTAAACATCTCTTGTGATTCTTTACACTAAGAAAATCCAAAAACCCCCCATTCTCTTTTTCTCAAATAGATTGTTTTCAACTTCATCTTTGACGAATTCTACTTAAGTTTCAATTTTGTCTCATATATTATGCAATGTCCCGTGATAGCATCACATAAAAAGAGAGATAAAAATCATATGATATGATACGCTTCCCTTCCATATAATGTTTACAAAAAGCATAGCTGAAAAAGAGAGAGAGAGAGAGAGAGAGAGAGGAGCATACTAGATGTAATTGTAGCATCAAAGTATGAACGTTCATTAAATTCATTACTGCTGCATTTTGGTGCTAGACTGTAGTCCAAACTGAACTTTGCTGTGAAAGTGTGCTTCCAGCCTGCAAATATTTTATCCATCCCACGTTAATTTAGGAGAGAGAAGGCGAAACACATAAACACTAACAAGTGGATCAACATGCCTGTTTGCACATTTATAATAAATGGTTTCTGGGGAATTATAGGTGCGTGCATTTGAAAACATCCTCTTGACATCCGCAACAAACATCTCAAATGTCACATAGTATTGTTCTGACTCCACTCTTTTTAACATTGTCCTCAGATCTGTTGTACAATGGATTTCCATGAACTCATCATGTTCGTGCGTTGTGAGAGATGAATAGCTTTACTATTGAAAAGACCACAGTTTTCAGGATAATTATCCAGTCAGTAATTAATAAAAGGGAAATTATCAATGGTTCATCCCATCTTTAGCGAAAATTCGAAAAAACAACTCGTTTTTTGAAATTTATCAACGGTCCATAAATAAATAATTGTGAATATTTTGTATCCACTAGTTATGAAAATGACATTTTACACCCAAAAAGTAGCAATTTGGGTGGAAAATATTCCTTTTTAAAAAGATCGGGTGGACCACTAACAAATTTTAAAAACAACGTATTTTTTTGAATTTTCGCTAAAGATTGGGTGGACCGCTGATAAATTTCCCTTAAAAAATGTCAAAATGAAACTTCTTACCCATGGGATCCTTGATGATGATGTAGTAATCCGGGACATCGCGAGCATCAACTGGTTCCTTGAATGGCCAGGCATCAACATGGTCATGCATCGACTGCTCAAACAGGACAAGGAAAACCGTGCATGTAAGCCTCGAGGTAAACGAAGTGGTTATTTGAAAAACACTATATGTAAAGAAGCAAGAACGGCGACTATCTTTGAACATGTACTATATGGCTACAAGGGACAGCAGATTTAAAAACAGAAAGATAAACTCATACACAGTAGCCTATGATCCATTGGCTCTACAATTAAAAGAAACAATCATGCCTACAATTTGATATCCTAAGAAGGCCGAAATTTAGTATCTTCAAGACCCAGTTAATTAATGACCAGATGAACATTAGCAAAGTATGTCCCATTTCAAGGTGGTTGGTTCCAATGTCTAAACATATTTAATCTAATACCAAAATAGTCATTCATTTGTCTAACAAAGCAGTCACAAACTAATGAGAATCAAGACTGAGTTAATCTTCTCGCTTGTGAGACATACAATACAACAAAGAAATAAAATTATGAGAAACCATCAAACAAGTCAAAAGTATATACCACAAAGATCGCTGATTCAATCTCGGGGTAATTTTGGATTGGTTAATCACACCATAAGCAACTCCCTAGCAACATGTCCAGACCCGTCTTTCAAGTTGATCTAATATTACTCAGATAAAGTTGGAAGCAATTTGATTATAGAATTGAAACATAACTTACCTTCAGAAGAGAGCGCATGAATGCAGTTAAATGCTTCTGATTTGATGCACTGTCAGTAGAAGCGGTTAAAGTTCCAAACCAAGAATGGCCAAATTGATCAGGAGTCCATCCAGCTTCCCCTGTCATCAGATTCATCACAAAATTTCATCAAGCATAGGCAAAGATAAACTCAATTATAAACCAAATCTCGAATTGTAGAAAATTATACTGCACAATGTTTATTATGATACATCTATAATACGCTTACTACTCACAACATATATCACTAAAATGTGGTTGAAATTTACGCAGAAATATGTTATCAAGTCAAATATTATCTAATCTAGTTTATATTGAGCAAAACCATGAAACACTAAAACAGTAAAACCACATATTTGCAACATGTCAAAGAACTTACTCAAGCCAGGAATGTCCTCGACTTTGACAATTTTTTTGGGAATACCAGCTTCTTTCTGAATGAAAAACGTTATTGGTCAGAAGCAAGTACAAAACAATCTTTGCATACGGCTCTTTATAATATTTCCGAAAAAGGGTAGCACCAATGAACTTGAGAAACAAATTACATATCATCTATGCAACCAAGAGCATATGCTCAGACTCATGTTGTATACTGAACAGAGTCTGCCATTTTGCACTCTGACATCCAGTTTAAACTATATGTGCAAGATGTCTGATGTATCATAGTAATATAGTTTTCCGTGAATTTCAAAGATTCTTTTAAGTAATGCCATTATACAGCTTTTAAGTGAATAGTAATTTGAAAGAAAATGTGATTCCAGTTTTGCACATACAGAAATAAATGAAATTAAAAATGACTTCATCTTGATCTGGAAATTCTAACTGGTTTAGACATGTAAAATTATACTTCATGTTCACAGATTTAATCCAATAGTACATTTGAAAATTGAAACCAAGTTTTGTTAAACATAAACTTCAATATAACCATCCAAATTGTGCAGCATGAACTGAGTAGAACACCAAGATCAATTTAACAATGGTGCTACATAGTACATACCTTCTGAAAATCAATCCCAGGATAAACAATGTGACAATTGGAGAGCTCCCTTATCTTCTCATCAATTGCCTATCATTACAAAAACCACATCATGTAAGATTGTAGTTAAAATTCACTAAAATGAGGTCAAAAAGTGTAGAAGGCCTCTTTTCTTTTTCAGGCACATTATGATATTAATATATTATAGATATTTTTTTGTCTAATCTAAGGATTATCTGCTTTTCAGGGAAATACAATATATAATGGAAAGGCAGCATCATAGATGAAGAAACTGCTATAAGGATCCTTCGACTACTAAAAGTTTATTATAGTAAAGCATCCTTTTTGTCTTACCTGCCTCTGACGACGAATCATAATCGATAAATCAGTGTATGGAAGCTTTGGATCAATTTTGCATTCCATAAGAATTCCCCCATCATAATCTTTAATATACCTGCAATGCCATTGGAATTCTTAGAGACAAACTAGGAGCAGATAAAATGGGAACAAAAGGACCACAAGCTCAAAACCTACAACTTTCTTGTTTTTCTATTTGTTTGATTTTCTCTAATATTAACAAAAAGATTGAGATAGCATTTCAAACAAATATATATGTGTGTGTGTGTGCGCGCGCGCGCAAAATGCTGTCTTTTGTTCAGAAGAATCACAAACTCATCATAAACACAACCAAAAAAATCAACAGAACTAAAGATAAAACTTAAAGAGTCTAAATGTTACTGGAGTGGATATCAACATACCCTTGCCATCGATCTTTTTCCAAGTAAATCTCTTTGGTAAAACCCTACACGTTAATAAATCTCATTAGTTTTTAAACTAAATCTCCTCAAAAAGGGCAAGGCATCAACAAAAATGGAATGTAAGACTTGACAAAATTATTTCCGAAACAGCAAATGCCACTGCCTTCAAATTTATACTTATAAAGTAATTAGCCACTCATAAATTTCCCAGCAAATACATTTCTCAAAGGATAATCATATCATGACCTCCTAGAGTTTAAAACAGAATTAAATATAACCTAATTATGCCTGCTAAAAACAAGTTGTAGAATCCTCGAAGCAGACAAAAACTGCAAAAACAGATGAACAGACCTGTTTAATAAAATAACCCACAGCATTATTGTCAGCATATGTTAGAAAATGTGTGAGCCCATCGACATCACGGGCATGCTGTTTTAAGTGGTTCATCAGCCTGGTACCATAACCTTTTACTTGTTCATCAGCTGTGATTGCACAAAAAGCTATCTCCCCGAACTTTTGGCTGCCATATTCCAGAACTTGGGCATTAGCACAGATAAATGAAATATTGATGATAACCAATGAGTTTTATGGCACCATCACCAGCAAAAATATTGGGAACAAATAGATTTTCCAAGTCAAATACTTAAATTATGTAAGCCATTTACAGGTGAAATGGACTTACTAGGAAAAATTCAAAAAGATGAGAACTCAGATCGTTTCTTGTTATACCAGGCCAAGTTATTGACTGATCTCATATTACATGCTTGGTGTTAGAGCATGAACAAGGCTGACAGAGTAATTTTTGTATTCACTTCGGATGGTTTAGGAAGACATTCAGCAGAGTAAATATATGTGATATGTCATGAGAAGGCAAGATTTTGAATACAAAACCTGACATACGGGCGATATGTGATGCCACCAACAACCAGATTACCTCTAATAACCATAACCGATTTGTGGCTTCTGTAAATTGCAATAGAAAAGCATAGTGAGTGCATTTATAGTATATGGTGAAAAAAATTAACAATAACAATATTAGATATAAGGATCATTTAATATGAAGCAGCATCATTAATTGTGAACTTTGAGCTCTCGTCATGCAACAAGTATAAATTTAGAACTGATTTGGCCACATATGAATGTTGGAACCAACAGATATATACCTCTTAAATGAGTTTTGCACTCAAACTTTAATCGCTCTGTGAGCAATATACATTAGATGCAACTTGATTGCCGAAAATTAGGGGGCAGTCCATAAGATGATGTGCATGGGCGGCATCAGAAGTGGGTGGGACCAGGAGTGGGCTGCCCATGCCCAAGCCCGGCTCCAATCCCATAATTTCTTGTATTTTCCTCTATGCTGTCAAAAGCGGTTGAGCGGGCAAGGCATTTTGGTAGTTTAACCCACCCAATCGTCGCATTTGACCAGTCAAGAGTGGATTGACTAGTTAAACACGTAGAATTTTATCTAATATATAAAGAATCACAACTTAAAATACTTAAGCGCCACCTATAGTCGCCTAAGCAACTATTTGGAAAACCCGCCCAAGCACCGCTTCGGCGGCACCTTTAACCGCATAGATTTTCCTTTAAAAAATAACAATAAAATATGTAGTCCACCAATATTACATGAAAACAAAAATTTGGCCACCCCTAAAATAAAATCATGCCTCCACCCTGGAATTGATGTGTCAAGAAAAAATTTCCCACACGTACTTCAAGCTGATATGTATAGCAAAAGTGAGTTCGATCTCACACAATACAATCCAGAAACATATGTTTGGTGCAAGCAGAAGTAACTACCATCCAGAAATAAATGTAAAGTATGATTGTTATGAGGTAAGTCTTATGTCCCCTACATTTAATTATCTTAATCAACAAATCATAATTTCTTGTACTGGGATTGCTTTTCATCTTAATCAACAAATCATAATTTAACGGGGGATAATGACTTGCTTTAACCTTCATTCCCGAAATAAATGTAAAGTATCATTGTCAAGAGGTAAGTCTTATGTACCCTACATTTAATTATCTTAATCAACAAATCATAATTTCTCATACTGGGATTGCTTTTCATCTTAATCAACAAATCATAATTTAACGGGGGATAATGACTTGCTTTAACCTTCATTCCCAAAATAAATGTAAAGTATGATTGTTAAGAGGAAAGTCTTATAGTTATGTACCTTACATTTAATCATCTTAATCAACAAACCATAATTTCTTGTACTGGGATTGCTTTTCATCTTAATCAACAAATCATAATTTAACAGGGGATAATGACTTGCTTTAACCTTCATTCCCCCACCCTCTCACAGCCAACTAAAGGACATTTTGGAAATAATTTTTCTTAAAGAAAAAAAACAGAGAGAAAATAGTAACTGGGAGAGCTTCGAAAATACTTAATGAAATTACCTATCCATCAGAAGACGCACAATGTACTCCTTTGGCATGTTAGGTAGTTGCCTTGCAAATATATTCTTCAATCCTATCAACCTGTGAAACATAAACAAATGCATGCATACACTCCATATCATACACAATTACATTCACGGATTAAAAAGTTTCCTATCACCTAAACACAGCCCCTTCGGGAATTTGTTAAAATTTAATTGCAATTCTACACTAAACATTCTAACATACACAATAACAGACTTCAAATGAATTTAAATGTAGAAAAAAGAAGACACGAGCATCAATGTTCAAGAAAAGAGAAATAGCTACCAAACCATATGCTCATCAATACCATCATTTGAAAGGCACACAAACTTTAGTTTTCCTGATTCCTCCTGAACACCATATAAAAAAGTCATAACTAACACATACCATAGTATCCAATTTCATGAAATCAAATTTTAAGAAAATTCATAAGAGAGAACTTTACCTCTCTCTTCAATTGCTGCTCTCTTGCACTGTAAGCTCCACTAGCTTGTATATTCTCAGTAAATATCTTTACCGCGTCTTCTTTACTTGCAGTTCCCAGCACTGAGCTACCGGCCACAGCAGTGGACCCAAGCACACCACTCCCCGCGGTGCCCCCTTCCTTCCCGCCATCCGAATTCTCAATCTTAACGGTCAAATTCTCCGTCTTTATCTTCGTGTTTCTCGCCGAGGCAACTGAATTAGTACTGTCCAGACGAGCCGCGGTGAAAGTACGCATAGAGGAGTCGTTATCGTTGTCGAACTCGTCCTCGTCGTCGTCAACCACGGCATCCTCGGAGTCGTCGGCGTCAGAGTCGGCGCCGCGGGCAGAGATGCTCTCGAGGTCATCATTGGAGGTCAAAGCGCCGTCACGAGTGTCGGCGGAGAAAGAGGGAGGGAATGTAGGTGGGGCGTGGTCCTCAGACGCGGCAGCTGCGGCTGTTGCTGCCAGCTTGCGCTTATGAATGGATGACGTGGCGGATGCAGAAGCGGAGTGGGACGGGGACGGGGTCTGTGAGCTGCGGGAGCGGTTTGATGCGGTTACGTGAGAAGAGTGCGTATCCATTTGCTTCAGGTCATACGAATTGAGAGTTGAGACGATCCAACAATATTTCCAGTTCAACTATTTTTAATGGTTACCAAAAAAAATATATATACATATATATATATAAATTAATATAGAGGATAGAATCGGAAATCGGAATAGTATACAATAATTTTTTTATAATAAAAATATCCTTGTTAGGGTTATTTTCACAAACCTCCCTTCAGGTATGGGGAAATTACACTTTGAAAGAAAGATCCGTATATTCTCATAGACCTCCACTTGTGTTATTTTTTCATCCATTAACCATTATTTGACTTGGTAAAGATATCATTTTATGTAAAACTGTCAATAAAAATAGTTATTATAAAGTTTATCTAGCAATTTTTTTAATTATTTTTTCCCTTAAAGAATATTTTGGTCTTTGTGAAGTCAACTAAAAGTCAATTGATGAAAAAAATAATACTAAGGGAAGTCTACAATAATACATGTTACGACTGAACTGCCATCAAGTCTTAGGCCTTAGCAGATTTTATAGCTGACTTCAGTCCTAGCCTACAAGTTACGACTGAACTTGAAGTCCATTCAATCCATTCGAAAACTCTCTGGAAGCTCGCAGTCGACGGATCCAGTAATAAGAAAGGTTGAGGTTTAGGAATTATGATTATTTCTCCTGACGGCGACATACTACAGCAAGCGATCAAATACGGTTTCAGAGTCACCAACAATGAGGCAGAATATGAAGCATTGATAGCAGGTCTGACCTTGGCCAATGAAATTGGAGCAAAGAAGATAGAAGTAAAGTCTGATTCTCAATTGATTGTCAACCAATTCCAATGGTCATATCAAGCATGAGATCCTAATATGGCATCTTACTTATAGAAGGTAAAAGAAATTCAGTCGACATTTGATGAGTGGTATTTATATCACTATTTCCCACTCATTTATCCTAATATTTTGTATAGTTTCTTGAGTCTTGTGAATATTTTGATGTGTTTTGTGTTATTTTGTAGATAAATAAAGTTTCAGGACATTCTGGAGGCAATTTGGGGCAAAACCGGACAAAAATGCGTTAGCAGGGATATTTTGGTCTTTTGCGCGTAGCGACGCCCGGACCTTCAGCGGCGCGACGCCCAGAATACGCCGAATCTGCTAACATGCGCCTGGTCAACTGGTCAGAATTTGAGAAGTTTGACTTTGCTAACGTGCGCCGTGCCACGTGTCACCATCACAGCCAATCTGCTAACGTGCGTCGTGCCACGTGTCATCATCATATGCTGCCGACACTCAGAGTTGACACGTGTCGCCTCGTCATCAGCCATGTCATCGGTCAAAAAGTCAACTTCGCCATGTGTCACGCCACGTCATCCGACACGTCACAAGGTCAACCAAGTCAACTTGCCACGTCAGCATTAGCCAATCACAGCGTGACACGTGTCGCCACGTGTCACAATCCTATTGTGCCGACAATTGCAATGTCGCGTCATCGCCACGTCAGCGTGACGTCATCAATGACGTCATCACAATAATTGAGTCTTAGCCGCCTTGCCACGTGTCGCGTGAACAGTCAGCCGCCGTGCCACGTGTCGCCTCTTCAGCGTGCCACGTCGAACTATTCTGGCGTCGCGACGCTGAAGCAAAATTTTTCTATAAATTCAGCGCGAATTTCAGATTTTGC
Source organism: Zanthoxylum bungeanum (assembly GCA_019454045.1). NCBI lineage: Eukaryota > Viridiplantae > Streptophyta > Magnoliopsida > Sapindales > Rutaceae > Zanthoxylum > Zanthoxylum bungeanum. Next base: position 100,516 of record SKCR01027610.1, read on the forward strand.
AGACATTCTCTCTCTTCTATTCCGTGTAATGAGAGAGTTTCTCTCTCTAGAATCTTTAGTTTTTAATTTTTTTACTTTTGTAATTAATTTTAATTACGTTTTGTAATAATAGTAATTTACTTTCTTTACTTTTTACAGTTTTTACTATTCACATGAGGAGGTAATTTCCCCAGCTAGGGTGAAAGGTAATTCTTTTACTGTTACTATTTAGATTAATCTCCCTTAAAAATAATATATTTACTATTTAAAATACTGATTAATAAAGGATACCGCTATATTGGTCGGTTGGCAATTCAATTTAATCTGGTTTAAACCTGACTAATCAAAGAAACCGCTATATTGGTCGGTTGGTAAGTTTATTTTCTGTTGGTTTGAACCTGATTAATCAAGGATACCGCCAGATGGTCGGTTGGTAAATTTATTTTGGTACCGCCTTTATGGCTGGATTATGGACAATATTACCACCTATATGGCTGGTTGGACTAAATTTGACTTAATCAGGATACCGCCAGATTAGTCGGTTAGTAAAATATTATCACAAGTTTATATATTATTTTATGGGAGATATCTAAATTAGTAGTAGTAAAAGTAATTCCTTTTGCCTTAGCATTTTATTTCATTTGTAATTTACTTTTCAGCATTTTACTCACCGCAATTACTTTTCAGCACTTTTATTTTATGGCTTTTACTTTTAAGTTTTTACTAGCCCTAACTATGTGTCATAACTAAGTTAGTAATCTAGGGTTGTGATGAAATCCAATATCACCGGTTTATAAGGGTTAAATTATAATTTGGGTAATATAAAGATTTATTTATTGAGTCTTAATCTTAATGTTTTTTATTAACTGGCCACTAATAAAATTGATAAGGTAAACTTAAAATGAACTAGACATAGGGATTTTAGGTTTAAGACCTCAGATTCAATAGCCCACGATCTTCTTTGAGGATAAATAACCCTTTAATAGATTTCCTTACAGGATAGGAATATACCTGTCGGGCGGGGGTAGCCATAATTGGAACTTAATCTTAATAAATCCAGATAATTTGGTTGACATAGACATATGGTTCAATTAGGTTAATTTGGATATTTGTAATTGACCATCGGAAGAGGCTTTTACATAATTTAGTGTTCCAGGATAATAAATCAATATTTCACCCAATTATAAGATAACAACTTCATCTTTAAATAATATTGGAATAAATCACAACCCTAGATAGTTTTAATATTGAATTTTCTCAAAATATCTTTTCGAACAATTTTAGTTACTTATCTTTAAATTTAGAATCGTCGCCATTTCAAATCAATCTAACAACCTAATAGATACTAGTAATCATTTGACCTCATAAAAATTAATAGATAAGTTTTAAGTCCTCGTGGGATCGATACTTTTTATACTACTTGAACGATACGTGCGCTTGCGTTATACGTGTGTGTTTACGCCGGTCAAGTTGCGTCGTTGGCGTCGGGCCGGGGACTTAGTTATCTTTTACTATTAGTTTGTGGGTTAGATACCTTTACTTGTATCTAATTTTCTTTTTACTTATTATTTCTGTTTTCTTGTGTTACAGGTTCTCAGAAACTACATGAGACGAACCAGAAGCTTTGAACTCCGACCGCTTGACCCATAAATTGAAAGAACCATCAGACAGTTGAGAAGGGAAAGGCGAGAAGGCCAAGAAGCTTTAGTCAACATGGAACCTGAACCTTTGGAGGTTGCACCACCAATACCCATTCGAGACAGAACCATTCCGGTGGTTGATGGCCTCATTTCCTGTATTGTACTTCCTCCCTTACCAGCAAATGCGGGTGATATCAAAACTTGCATTCAGATGATTCAGCAGACAGTTCAGTTTGGAGGAAATGCAACTGAAGATCCTAATGCTCACATCAGCAACTTCCTGGAAGTTTGCGGCACTTTTAATTACAACCGAGCATCAGAAGAAGCAATGAGACTACGGGTTTTTCCATACTCCTTGAAAGACAGAGCAAAAGCATGGCTACATTCATTACCAGCAGGTTCTATCACAACTTGGAACGCTCTAGCCACAAAATTCCTTGCAAAATACTTTCCACCAGCCAGAACTGCAAAGTTGAGGAATGACATCACATCCTTTGTGCAGCAAGATTCAGAATCCCTGTACGAAGCTTGGGAAAGGTACAAAGATTTGCTCCGGAAATGTCCTCACCATGAGATTCCAAAATGGCTTCAAGTCCAAACTTTCTATAATTGACTTTCTGGACTGATGAGAACCACAATTGATGCTGCTGCTGGAGGAGCTTTAATGGCAAAAGGAGAAGATCAAGCCTGGGACCTAATTGAAGAAATGGCCAACAACAATTCCTTATGGCCAACATAAAGGAGCATTATTCAAAGAATTGCAGGAATCTATGAAGTTGGAGCTAATACAGCAGTCAACACCAAACTAGATCAGATATGCAAATTCATGGAGACTCTTACCACTGGATCCACAAGTTCACCATATGGAGGAGTACCAGAACCAAACCCACTTGAAGAGACGGTGAATTATGTCAACAATTTCAACAGACAGGGGAACAATCCATATTCCAACACCTACAACCCAGGGTGGAGGAATCATCCTAATTTTTCATGGAGCAACAATTCAGGGCAAAAGAACTATCCACCACCTGGATTCCAGCAACAGAACAAAGGCCAGGAGCAGACAAATGAACCAGTGATGGCAGAGATGTTAGCTCAATTAAAAAGATATGAAGCTATGATTCAGAGTCAATCAGCTTCCATCAAAGCACTGGAGAATCAAATCGGACAACTGGCCAATGCTCAGAGTTACAGACCACCGGGTAATCTTCCCAGCAACACAGAACCAAATCCAAGGAACCGAGGGAAGGAGCAATGCCAAGCCATTACTTTGAAAAGCGGTACTGAAATCAACAAAGATGTTGGAATCCAGATGTCCCAAGAAAAAGTTTCAAAAGAAGCCGAGAAACAGATGGAGGAAAAAGAAGCAAAGGAAAAAGAAAAGGAACAGATCACTCCACCACCACCTTTTCCTCAGCGTCTTCATAAAAACAAAATGGACAAACAGTTTGCTCGTTTCTTGGAGATTTTCAAAAAGCTGCACATCAACATACCATTTGCAGAAGCCTTGGAACAAATGCCCAGTTATGTCAAATTCATGAAAGACATTCTTTCACGAAAACGAAGATTGGGAGATTACGAGACAATAGCTTTGACAGAAGAATGCAGCGCCATCATTCAGAGGAAGCTTCCCCCAAAGTTGAAAGATCCTGGCAGTTTCACTGTACCTTGCACCATTGGAGAACATTATATCGGTAAGGCTTTATGTGATTTAGGTGCCAGTGTTAATTTAATGCCTTTTTCTATTTACAGGAAACTGCAAATTGGAGAAGCAATGCCTACCTCAATTTCTTTGCAACTTGCTGATCGAACGCTAGCATTTCCGAGAGGAGTCGTGGAAAATGTGCTGGTTAAAGTTGACAAACTCATCCTTCCGGCAGACTTCATCATCCTTGACATGGAAGAAGACAAAGAAGTACCTATCATTCTTGGGAGACCATTTTTGGCTACAGGTAAAACTGTAATTGATGTGCAAAAAGGAGAACTAACCATGAAAGTGCAGGACCAAGAAGTGACTTTTAACGTTTTCAAAGCCATGAAATTTTCCCGAGCGATGAAAAGGAAGAAGAAGAATGCTTCAGAATTGATGTTGTTGATAGTATTGTTCAGAATACTGAGTCAAATCCCACGGATACACTTGAAGCTTGCATCACCAACATGACTGACATTGAGTTAGATGCTGAAATCTTGGAATATATCAATTACCTTGACAAACCATTCCGATTTAAAGCAACACCACCAGTTGAAAGCTTGGAACTGCCAAAGAAAGAAAGATCGAATCAAGCCTTCGATTGAAGAACCACCACAGCTGGAACTAAAGTTACTTCCGAATCATCTCAGGTATGCATTCTTGGAAACTCTTCTGATTACCTGTTATTATTTCTTCTTCACTAAATTGGATCAGGAAGAAAAAGCTACTGAGAGTATTACGAGAGCACAAAAGAGCCATTGGCTGGACTATAGCAGATATTCGAGGCATTAGTCCATCATTTTGCATGCATAAAATCCTGATGAATGATGAGTACAAACCCACAGTGGAACATCAACGAAGACTCAATCCAATCATGAAGGAAGTTGTGAAGAAAGAAATCATCAAATGGTTGGATGCTGGCATCATTTACCCCATCTCAGATAGCACTTGGGTGAAGTCCTATGCAGTGTTTGCCAAAGAAAGGAGGAATTACTGTGGTCACCAATGAAAAGAATGAACTGATTCCAACAAGAACAGTGCTGGATGGAGAGTATGTATGGACTACAGAAAGCTGAACAAAGCCACGAGAAAGGACCATTTTCCGCTACCATTCATTGATCAGATGTTAGACAGACTGGCGGGACATGAGTTCTATTGCTTTCTTGACGGATATTTAGGCTACAATCAGATTGCTATTGCCCTAGAAGATCAGGAGAAAACCACTTTTACATGTCCCTATGGTACTTTTGCTTTCCGCAGGATGCCATTTGGATTATGTAATGCCCCCGCCACTTTTCAGCGTTGCATGATGGCTATTTTCTCAGACATGCTGGAGCAGAGTATGGAGGTATTTATGGATGATTTTTCTGTGTTTGGAGATTCTTTTGACCATTGCTTGCAAAATCTGGAACATGTATTACAAAGATGCGAAGATACAAACCTGATACTCAATTGAGAGAAATGCCATTTCATGGTGCAAGAAGGCATTGTTCTTGGACACCGGATCTCACAAAAGGGAATCGAGGTAGACAAAACAAGATTGAAACAATTGAAACACTGCCTCCACCAACATCTGTCAAAGGGATTCGGAGTTTTCTCGGACATGCAGGTTTTTACAGGGATTATCAAAGACTTTTCCAAGATTGCTAAACCTCTTTGCAATCTTCTGGAAAATGATGTTCCTTTCAACTTCACCAAGAATGCCAGGAAGCTTTCGAGATCTTAAACAGAAGCTGGTTTCTGCCCCCATCATTGTAGCACCAGATTGGCCCTTCCATTTGAAGGTAATGTGTGATGCTAGTGATTTTGCTGTAGGTGCAGTTTGGGACAACGCAAAGCAAAGATTTTTCCACACCATTTACTACTCCAGCAGAACTCTGAATGAAGCTCAACTCACTACACAACCGCTGAAAATGAGTTGCTAGCAGTTTGTACGCTTTTGACAAATTCCGCTCCTATCTCTGCTGTTCCAAGGTGGTGGTCTACACGGATCATTCAACAACAATATCTGATCACAAAGAAAGATGCCAAACCCAGATTGATCCGTTGGATACTTCTTTTGCAAGAATTTGACGTAGAGATTCGAGACAGGAAAGGAACAGAAAACCGGTGGCAATCACTTATCGAGGCTCGAGAATGGAGAAACAGCTGACAAAGAACTGATAATCAAAGAAACTTTTCCAATGAACAACTGTTTTCCATGAAACAACAGGAAGTCCCTTGGTATGCTGACTATGTCAACTACATTGTGTCAGGAAAATGGCCGTTGGAATGGACAACTCAGCAACGGAAGAAATTCTTCAAAGAAGTCAAACATTATGTCTGGGATGAACCGTACCTGTTTAAACGCTGTGCTGATCAATTATTGAGACGGTGTGTTCCACAGGAGGAGGTCAACAGTGTTTTGCAACACTGTCATTCATCACCATACGACGGACACTTCGTGGAAACAAAACTGCAGCCAAAGTCCTTCAATCAGGTTTGTTCTGGCCCACCTTTTTAAAGATGCTTATCTTTTTGCTTTTCAATGTGACAGGTGCCAGAGAACGGGAAATATTTCAAGAAGAAATGAAGGACCATTGCAAAACATTCTGGAAGTGGAGATATTCGATGTCTGGGGTATTGATTTCACGGGACCCTTTGTTCCATCATTTGGAAACCTGTACATTCTGGTTGGTGTAGACTACGTCTCCAAATGGGTTGAGGCAATTGCACTGCCATCCAATGATTCCAAAGTGGTGATCAAATTCCTGAAAAAGAACATTTTCACTCGGTTTGGAACACCTCGAGCAATCATCAGCGATGGTGGCTCACATTTCTGCAACAGATACTTTGATGCACTCCTATCCAAATATGGAGTTACTCACAAGATTGCCACAGCTTACCATCCACAGTCAAATGGACAAGTAGAGGTCTCAAACAGGGAGATCAAGAGAATCCTAGAAAGAACCGTTGGATCAACAAGGAGGGACTGGTCTACAAAACTGGATGATGCATTATGGGCCTACCGGACAGCTTACAAGACACCCATTGGTATGTCCCCATATCGATTGGTATTTGGGAAAGCATGCCATCTGCCAGTTGAGCTTGAACACAAGGCGTACTGGGCACTGAAGAAATTGAATCTTGACTCACAAGCTGCAGGAGAGAAAAGACTTCACCAACTCAATGAATTGGAGGAATTTCGCCTACAGGCTTATGAGAATGCCAAATTGTACAAGGAAAAGACCAAAAAATGGCACGACCGAAAAATAGTGCACAGACAGTTGGAACCAAGGCAGCATGTGTTGTTGTACAACTCGAGATTGAAACTTTTCCCTGGAAAGTTGAAATCTAGGTGGTCTGGACCATTTGTGATCACTCAGTTTTACCATATGGAGCTGTTGAGTTACTGGATCCCAATACCAACAACACATTCAAAGTTTAGTCAGCGTGTCAAACACTACTGGGGAGAATCATTTGAGCGACAAAAAGAAAGTATCACACTTTCAGATCCAGCATAACGTTCGAAAAGTCACGTCTAGCTGACGACGATTAAACTTAGCGCTCGCAGGGAGGCAACCCATGCAATTTTTGTATATATATTGTGATTTGGTGTGATTTGGGTGTTTTTAGTTTTTGCAGATTAAGTCATTTCAAGATGAAGAAGCTCTCGCAAATCTTCACAAGCAATTTCCTTCTCTCCCTCAAAAATATCTAATGAAAGTTTACAAAGCTCGCTTGGAACGAATGAGGTTATTGATAATCCATGGTGTTCCCAATGACATTCGTTGGGTAATTGAAGCACGAGTCCGATTGGCAGGTGAATCCTCTGACTCTTTTATTTCACATCTGCCTGGTTTTGGAAGAAGCACCTATGCAAAGAAACGAAGAGCTAAGCAAATGGGTGTTTGTTACAAATGTGCACGTTGGAATTGCAATACTCGTTGTCAATCTTTAGGAATGGTGTCTGTTAATCGCGAAGACAAAATTAAATTCATTAGGAATGGCTTGAGTAAGGAGTCTTTAGATGATATATCTTCGACTCTTGAGACGCATCCCAGTGGATATGTTCACATAGACTTTCGCAGATTACATACACAATTTCAAAAAGAAAGACAACAGTTAAGTCTTGGAATCTGACTCAAAAAGACCCTGTTTGCCAATTTATAAGAAATTGATGGGAAGTTTTCCCTGACGCATAGACGTCAATCAAGCTATTACTTTCTTGGAATATTATATCGCTTTGTATTTTCCTAATAATTGTGATTTGTTTTGTGTTTTCTTTTATTTCCTCCGACAGGATCCAGATTTTTTTTACTATCACGATCTATTTTTACTATTTTGCTACTAATCGTCCTTTGGAAGATGCTTGTGCTATTTTTACTCACCCTTTTCAGGTATTATAAATTCAACTCATCATTGCACTTTTGAGGACATCTAGAGTAAAAATGGAAGCCACTTCAAGAAGACGAGTTGAAAACATTTGTGTGTTTTGCGGTAGCACTGTTGATACTAAACCACAATACATTGAAGCAGCACAGGAATTGGGTCGAGTCTTAGCTGCAAGAAATATGCACTTAATATATGGCGGAGGCAATCTGGATTAATGGGGATCGTTTCAAAGGCTGCACAGGAAAGGAGGCAGTCCCGTTTTGGGAATCCTCCCAAAGCCTTAGCAGAGGCAAATCTTATTGGATCATCAAACGGAGAGGAACTGATCGTGTCAGGTATGTCTGAAAGTTTGGTAGAAATGATTAACCGTGCTGATGCTTTTATTGCTTTGGCCAGGTGGCTTAGGCACATTGGAAGAAATTTTATAGTTCTATCTTGGGCGAACCTGAACATACACCAAAACCGCTTGGGCTGTACAACGTATGGATTTTATGATTTTCTTTGTGTGTTTCTTGATGATGCTCGAAGAAATGGGTTCGTGTCAAAACCTATGAAAGAACTCCTTTTTACTGCCAGAACTGCTCCGGATCTAATTGACCAACTCATAGCATATGAACCAAAAGTTGACCCTTAATTTCAAAGATAAATTGGTCTGAGGACGATCGTGGTAAGAGGCGTCGAATTAATTTGGATTTTAACCTTTAATTTCCTTTATATTTTCAGTTAACCAGGTATTATTTTCTAAACTCTTCACTGTTTAAGACATTGGGGACAATGTCTCATTTAGGTTTTTGGGGATGGAATTAGTTGATTAGTACCTTGTTTTTAGTTTGTTTGTTGTGTTTTATTTTAGTCCAAATTTTTCGAAAAATACAAAAAAAAAAAAAATTGAAAATTTTTCAAAAATTACAAAAATATTTTTTGTTTTTTGTGTTTTTGTTTGTTTTTTTTGTTTGACTAAAAAGGTGAAATTGGTAAGAGATAGCCGAGTAAGGAATTTCCACTCCTGAGACGTATCTCAAACCTAATTCGAAACAAGTTAATTTTTGTTTATTTCCTTTTGAATATTTAATTTGTGAATTCTCCATAAACGGACTAAAATGGATCTTCATATTCTCAGTTGGCAAGTATTATCAACATACATGGAAACATACAGACATGAGCTAAAATTGAAAAGTTTGTAATATTCAGTGCTCTAGTTGGAGGAAGCATCTTAAAAAAGTGATGGAGGAAAAAAAAAAAAAAATCCGAGATCCGAGTTATTAAGTCTGTCAGGGTGTTTTAACACCTGGTGCCATAAAACCAACTGGTTTGGGAGTCACTGGCCCAAAGCTCGTTACATGGATCAAAGATGCTGCAAAAATATATATATCTGAAGTCTGAGTAATTAAGTCCGTAGGGGTGTCTTAACACCTGGTGCCCTAAAGCCAACTGGTTTGGGAGCCACCGATCCAAAGCTCGCTATATAGACGGAAGATATTCTATATAAATAAAAAATAAAAAATAAAAAATCAGAAAAATGAGAAAAATTATTTCATTGCTACAAAAATGTGTGAAATCTAATAGAACTTTAGGACAAAAATATTACTCTCTTATCAACTGCACTTATGACTGTTGTGGGCAAAAATGAGTTGTTTAATATTGGTTGGTTGTGTATATGGAGAATGGTAAAAATAATCGGAGAATTTACTTATTTGGTAATTAGAAAGAAACAAAACAACTAGTAACTTGTAATAGAAATTTCACTAACTTCTTTATTCTCTTTTCGCTTGTCTTTTGCTTTTTGTGTGCATTAATTTTACTACCTTTTTACTTTTGTAAAATATTTGTGGGTATCATTGATGTAAACCCTCACGAGACTACAACTCGTCCACTAGGGACACCTAGGGGTTTAAAGGCTTGTTGCATATGCTAAATGCAATCGTGATCCCTACGAAAGTGGCTTAATTAATTTTATTTTCATGTTATTTTATTCTATGTTTGCTCGAGGACTAGCAAAATGATAGGTTTGGGGGTGTGATGAGTGGTATTTATATCACTATTTCCCACTCATTTATCCTAATATTTTGTATAGTTTCTTAGTCTTGTGAATATTTTGATGGTGTTTTGTGTTATTTTGTAGATAAATAAGTTTCAGGACATTCTGAAGGCAATTTGGGGCAAACCGGACAAAAATGCGTCAGCAGGGATATTTTGGTCTTTTGCGCGTCGCGACGCCCGGACCTTCAGCGGCGCGACGCCCAGAATACGCCGAATCTGCTAACATGCGCCTGGTCAACTGGTCAGAATTTGAGAAGTTTGACTTTGCTAACGTGCGCCGTGCCACGTGTCACCATCACAGCCAATCTGCTAACGTGCGTCGTGCCACGTGTCATCATCATATGCTGCCGACACTCAGAGTTGACACGTGTCGCCTCGTCATCAGCCATGTCATCGGTCAAAAAGTCAACTTCGCCATGTGTCACGCCACGTCATCCGACACGTCACAAGGTCAACCAAGTCAACTTGCCACGTCAGCATTAGCCAATCACAGCGTGACACGTGTCGCCACGTGTCACAATCCTATTGTGCCGACAATTGCAATGTCGCGTCATCGCCACGTCAGCGTGACGTCATCAATGACGTCATCACAATAATTGAGTCTTAGCCGCCTTGCCACGTGTCGCGTGAAACAGTCAGCCGCCGTGCCACGTGTCGCCTCTTCAGCGTGCCACGTCGAACTATTCTGGCGTCGCGACGCTGAAGCAAAATTTTTCTATAAATTCAGCGCGAATTTCAGATTTTGCAGACAATTCTCTCTCTTCTATTCCGTGTAATGAGAGAGTTTCTCTCTCTCTAGAATCTTTAGTTTTTAATTTTTTTACTTTTGTAATTAATTTTTAATTACGTTTTGTAATAATAGTAATTTACTTTCTTTACTTTTTACAGTTTTTACTATTCACATGAGGTAATTTTCCCCGCTAGGGTGAAAGGTAATTCTTTTACTGTTACTATTTAGATTAATCTCCCTTAAAAAATATATTTACTATTTAAAATACTGATTAATAAAGGATACCGCTATATGGGTCGGTTGGCAATTCAATTTAATCTGGTTTAAACCTGACTACTCAAAGAAACCGCTATATTGGTCGGTTGGTAAGTTTATTTTCTGTTGGTTTGAACCTGATTAATCAAGGATCCGCCAGATTGGTCGGTTGGTAAATTTATTTTGGTACCGCCTTTATGGCTGGATTATGGACAAATATTACCACCTATATGGCTGGTTGGACTAAATTGACTTAATCAGGATACCGCCAGTTAGTCGGTTAGTAAAATATTATCACAAGTTTATATATTATTTTATGGGAGATATCTAAATTAGTAGTAGTAAAAGTAATTCCTTTTGCCTTAGCATTTTATTTCATTTGTAATTTAACTTTTCAGCATTTTACTCACCGCAATTACTTTTCAGCACTTTTATTTTATGGCTTTTACTTTTCAAGTTTTTACTAGCCCTAACTATGTGTCATAACTAAGTTAGTAATCTAGGGTTGTGATGAAATCAATCCAATACCCCCACCGTTTATAAGGGTTAAATTATAATTTGGGTAATATAAAGATTTATTTATTGAGTCCTTAATCTTAATGTTTTTTATTAACTGGCCACTAATAAAATTGATAAGGTAAACTTAAAATGAACTAGACATAGGGATTTTAGGTTTAAGACCTCAGATTCAATAGCCCACGATCTTCTTTGAGGTAAATAAACCTGTTAATAGATTTCCTTACAGGATAGGAATATACCTGTCGGGCGGGGGTAGCCATAATTGGAACTTAATCTTAATAAATCCAGATAATTTGGTTGACATAGACATATGGTTCAATTAGGTTAATTTGGATTTTGTAATTGACCATCGGAAGAGGCTTTTACACATAATTTAGTGTTCCAGGATAATAAATCAATATTTCACCCAATTATAAGATAACAACTTCAATCTTTAAATAATATTGGAATAAATCACACCCTAGATAGTTTTAATATTGAATTTTCTCAAAATATCTTTTCGAACAATTTTAGTTACTTATCTTTAAATTTAGAATCGTCGCCATTCAAATCAATCTAACAACCTAATAGATACTAGTAATCATTTGACCTCATAAAAATTAATAGATAAGGTTTTAAGTCCTCGTGGGATCGATACTTTTTATACTACTTGAACGATACGTGCGCTTGCGTTATACGTGTGTGTTTACGCCGGTCAACATTTGAGGAACTTACAATAACCCAAGTTCCAAGAAGTGAGAACTCTCAAGCGGATGCATTGGACACCCTTGGATCGACAATGCAGAGAGATAAACCTCAGTCTATTCCCGTAGTATACTTGAATTGGCCAGCTATTTGGAAGGAAGAAAGGAAGGTCGCCTCAATTACTCCAGTCGACTCATGGATGACACCACTTGTAAGATACCTACAAGAAGACCTACTTCCAGAAGACAAAATTGAATCTAGGAGAATCCAGAGGCAAGCTGCAAGGTTTACCCTATACGACGACCAATTGCTAAAGAGGCCATTCTCCGGACCCTACCTAAAATGCCTCACTCATGAACAAGCGCAACATGTGTTATCAGAGCTACATGAAGGGGAATATGGGAATCATTCTGGAGGAATAAGCTTGGCACTTCGTGCCCATTCGACAGGTTATTATTGGCCTACCATGAGAACTGACTCAACAGACTACACAAAGAAATGTGAGAAGTGTCAAAGGTTTGCCCCAGTTTCACACCTTCCTCCGGAGAAACTCAATCATATCTTGTCCCATTGGCCATTCATGGAATGAGGGATTGATATCGTTGGGAAACTTCCAACCGCCCCATGACAACGAGTCTACATGCTTGCACTTACAGACTACTACTCAAAGTGGATTGAAGGAGAGTCTTTTGCCAGGATACGAGATAAAGAAGTACAATCGTTTGTCTGGAAGAACATCATATGTCGATTCGGCATTCCTAGAGAGATTGTGACTGATAATGGTTCAAAGTTCATCAGCCATCATTTCCAAGATTTCTGCAAAAATTAGGGAATCAAATTAAGTTTTTCAACCCCACGCTTCCCACAAGCTAATGGTTAAGCCGAGTCTTCCAACAAAACAATAATGAACACCTTGAAGAAAAGGTTGGAGAAAGCAAAAGGATCATGGGCAGATGAACTCCCTGGAGTCTTGTGGTCCTACAGAACAATGGTTCGATCTTCCACTGGGAAAACTCCTTTCTCTCTGGCATTTGGTACGGAAGCAGTAATACCTACAAAGGAAAGCATCCCATCTCCACGCTACCAATGGCTCAATGATGATTCGAATCGACAACTTATGAATCTTAGCCTTGATACGATCAAGGAATTGAGAGACCGAGTGTCCATTCGACTAGCAGTCCATCGGCAAAGAATGGCCAAATACTTCAACAAAAATATTAGAAGCATAACTTTCAAGGAAGGAGATTGAGTCCTACGAAGAGTTTTCCAAAATACCAAAGAAATTGAAGATGGTAAGTTAGGACTAAATTGGGAAGGTCCATACCTCATTACAAAGGTCGTTGGACAATGAGCCTATAAATTGCAAAAAAAATATGGTAGGGACACTCATCCACAACAGTTGGAATGTAGTTCATCTTAAGCGATTCTACTGGTAATGCGTGCATTATTTTAATTATGCTTTGGTTAAGGAATAAGTATTTTATATGTAATTTGAAAAATCCATTCGACATAAAAATATAATGCATTCAAAAAATGAAGTTTCTACTATTCGACAAACATTGTTTAATATTACAAAAACATAGAAATGTAGTAGAACTTCTAAATTAATTAGAAATTCAAACTACCGGAGTCTCAGCCGGTTGATCTTCAGCAGCTTTGTCAACACCAACATGAACATCTTCCTCTTGAACAACTGGTTCGACTCCTGTCAGTTCAACATCTTCTTCTTCCTTCACCTGACCTTCGGTCTATCCCATTTCAACTTCAGGAATTGATACCTCATTACCTCTATCTTCCTTTGATTCGACTTCCTCTCATTTTTCTTCTTCACCATCTTCAGTCGACAAAGAAAGTCCAACCAAAAATCTTTCGTAATCTCGAATCCATTTTTCTGGCTTCGATTCGACATGTTTCCCAGTAAGATATTCCTTTATCAAATCACTTCTATCTTTCATCATGGATTCAAAGGCAATCCATCCAATTGTTCAAGTAGCTGCTCATTTTCCTTCTTTACATTATCGAAGCCCTGCTTGTAGGCTTCAATTGTTTCTTCAGACATTTCTTTCTCCATTTTGAGTGTCGCCTTTGCTTTCTTTAATTCATTCTCCAATAATTTTCCCTTCTTCTCAGAAGCATCCAACCCGGACTTCAGTTCTGATGCTTCATTCCTCACGACAGACAGGGTTTTCTCCAATTCCCTGATCCTCATTTGACTCGACTCGGCATATTTTTGCATGTACATGCTGCATTCCAATGTCTGAAAAATTCCAAGTTAGAAATCATTCGACCAATAATTGAGGAAATATTAAAAAAAATCTTAAGTATACATACTTGATAGCTTAAGGCTGTTGCTTTCTTCATTGCTTCAACTGGGCCTATCTTTGTTAGCCTGCTTTCATCTTCTTCCAGAAGAAGCCCTTTCACAAATGCATTAATACTGGAAGGATCCGAAATTGCAGTCGACCCGTGAGGAATCCTTATAATGACATTATCTATATCTTCCTCCACCTCAGTAACGACTTTCCTTTTCTTCCCAGCCGTAATCATTTCAGTCGAATTTCCCTTCTCCACTACGGCCTCATCCGATACGACTTCTTTAAGTTTAGGAGAAACTTGTTTAACCTCCGGATCCTTCCCCTTTGCTTTCTTGGCTTTCCTTCGACTTTTCATTTCGTCAATCGAAGATACTTTGAAAGGCCCATACATTATATCTTATGCGCATAAAAGTTCTTCAGGAGTTAAAGGCTTTAAAAATATCGACTCTCCGTATATCTCTCGACACGACCAACTACAGTATATCACGTCCAAAAAGTGTTTACAAAATGCCAAAATGGTATCTTCTCGACTATGAATCTCCTTCCACAACAGAGTCGCCCTCAATCTTTTCTCTACCAAGATGACTCTCCAATCTCTCTCTTCGGCAGGTAAAACTAAGATTGCTTTAGTGTTGGAGATGGTTCGACTCGATGTCTCAAACGACCTATTTCGCAAAGGATCTGCAAAAATGAATATAAGGTAAGTCTCATTATTAAGTATATTCAAAGAGAATGCATGATTAAGAAATAATACTCACTCGACAAATTCCAATATTCTAGGATTCGACCAGCTTCAGCCGACCCAAAAATACCCTCACCCCTAACAAAGAAATAATCAGACTGCCAATTCCCCCTATCATTTGTTGGTAGTCTGGTAACTAAATGTTTCTTCCTCTGCCGAAGAAACAAAGTGTATATTCCATTCTCAGTCATGTGTTCTTTTAGGTAGTATGTGGTTAGCACATCCTTCACTTCAAAAACTCCTAATTCGAAAGCCATACATTCAATCGACAACAGAATCCTCCAAATATTAGGCATCAACTGAGAAGGAACAATCTGAAAGTGGTCCAAAACCTCCCAAACTAATCTTGGTATGAGGAACCTCAATCCATCCGCAAAAGGGTCGCTCATAGAACCCAATCCATCATGGGACTTTGTAATCTATTCTTTCACTCGACAAATGTAATCTTAGTTCTATTGAATCTGGAAACCTATACTTGCACCTGATTTCCCTTAGTGATTTCTCTATCACTCGACTGGCAGGGTTTTTGGTTAACATATTTGTTGGTTCACTAGTACTTGGATTGCCACTCGACTCCCCAACTGTAGGTAAAGTCCTAAGTGGTATAGCTTCAGTGGGAATCTATTGAGATAACTAAGCTACTGTTATTAACCCTGTCTCAAATAAATCCTGATAAGACCAATCTCTATATATTTCTTCCTCTTTCGTCTTACTTGAAGTTGATTCGAAAAACTTATCAATTTCAGCTCCTAAACTGCCTAAGGATTCTTCATTCGACATTCTCCAAATGACAAGCATACAAACACGAGATTCCTTAAAAATCTATTCCCTAAAGATCAAACTCTAATCCAACCCTCAAACACAATTTCAAAAATAAATCTAAGATTCAGAAGATCAAACATCCTAAGTTGCCTAAGAACAACTTGAATCTACACTATGAATGTTTAAAGATAATGAAGAACAAGAGATGAGTTTTTAAAGAATACCTTGAAGACTTGAGAGTTCTCCCAACTTGATCTCTGAAGTGAAATTTTGTGAATGAGGCAAATGAATACCCAAAGCTCTCTTATACACCTTTTTTTTTGGCGCCTCAAATTCCAGCCAAAAACTCCTCGTAACTTACGCTAGGGTTGCATTAAATAACTAAGAGAAACCTATAAGGCAATCATAATGTCGAATGAAAGAAATTATTATCAAAGGTTCCTCGTAGTAAGACTCAACACAACATCGTGAAGGTTTGGCATGAGGAACGGTGTCACTCGACATAACATTTTATGAAGGCTTGGCATCAGAAAGGTCCTCATTATATAACAACATCCGAAGACATGGACTTTTCTCAGTCCATATGACAATATCGAGTGAAATGACTCCGGAACCATCATCTGGTTTAGTCGACCGGGGACATCCCCGTGGACTTATGTCGAGTCAATTGAAGACATGGACCTCCCTCAGTCCATACAACAATGTCGAGTGAAATGACGTCTGAACCTTCATCTGGTTCAGTCGACCGGGGACATCCCCCATGGACTCATGTCGAGTCAATTGAAGACATGGACTTCCCTCTGTCCATATGACATTGTCGAGTGAAATAACTCATGAACCATCATCTGGTTCAGTCGACCGAGGACATCCCCCATGGACTCATATCGAGTCAATTGAAGACTTGGACTTCCATCAGTCCATACGACAATGTCGAGTGAAATGACTCCTGAACCATCATCTGGTTCAGTCGGCCGAGGACATCCCCCATGGACTCATGTCGAGTCAATTGAAGACATGGACTTTCCTTAGTCCATACGACAATGTCGAGTGAAATGACTTATGAACCATCATCCGGTTCAGTCGACCAGGGACATCCCCTATGGACTCATGTCGAGTCAATTGAAGACTTGGACTTCCCTCTGTCCATACGATAATGTCGAGTGAAATGACTTCTGAACCTTCATCTGGTTCAGTCGACCTGGGCTATCCCCCATGGACTCATGTCGAGTCAATTGAAGACATGGAATTCCTTAAGTCCATACGACATTGTCGAGTGAAATGACTCCTGAACCATCATCTAGTTCAGTCGACCTGGGACATCCCCCATGGACTCATGTCGAGTCAATTAAAGACATAGACTTCCCACAATCCATATGACAATGTCGAGTGAAATGACTCATGAACCTTCGTCCGGTTCTGTCGACCGGGGATATCCCTCATAGACTCATGTCAAGTCAATTGAAGACATGGACTTCCCTCAGTCCATACAACAATGTCGAGTGAAATGACTCATGAAGCTTCATCTGGTTCAGTCGACCAGGGACATCCCTCATAGACTCATGTCGAGTCAAATAAAGACTCGGAATACTCAATCCAGATGCCACATGTCGTATGAATGGGAACATTCCCAATAGCTCATGTCAAATCAAGTTCATAAACATAGCCTACATTTTGACCAGAAGAAACACTGGAAAATTATACAGGCCTTTTACCTTAACGCATGAAAGGCTTTATTGAACCACCCAAACAACAAGGGATTGTGCTTAGAACAAATCATTCTTAACGGGTACTCTTCATCTTGTTTCATACGACATACATTAGGGTACTCTCCAAGACAATGACTTCTTGACTTAGAGAGTAGGGGATAAACTGTACGAGTCAAAATTGGGCCAAAGGCAAAATCATTTTTTCACTTCAAGTCCAACACTAAGCAAGGCCCAATAGTAGAAACCCAACCCAGAAAATTTAACATTATTGAATTATAATTAAGCCACAAGCTTACAGACAACTCATCAACCACTTCTTCCCCATTTTGCCTAACACAATGCATAATCTCACATGCTATGACCTTTCATCAAAAGCAAGAGCACGTTGTGAGACTTATGCCAGCTGCTAAAGTCACTCATCTTCATCTATACAATTCAAAATAATTCAAGAAACCGATTCATTCAAGTTTGAGTTCTCTAACTTAGATCTCTCAGAGCCCTTTACCCTGGAAACACCACCCCTCCGCCCTCACGGCCACCTAAAGAAGGTCAAGGTAATAATAAACCTTGCTTCACATTTTACCTATTTATAATTTATTTCATACCACTGTCTTGGGCTTCGGAGTGCCCTTAGCACCCACCACACCGGTGGATAGTATACTCCCCGCTCACACTACCGTTGTTTTGCAGGATCGCTAGTGCCCCCAACTTATAAATTCTCGATTGTGGACCTCGGGCGAAATCCAGCATACACACCGACCACCCAATGCACATGAGGGCTACCAGGTCAACCCCAACAGTACTAGGGCAGTTCATGGGCTGCCCGAACAGTGAAAAATTCACTGTTTGGGTATCCGACACCCGGTTAGCTCAAAAGTCACCCGGTAACGCCGTTTTTCGTCATTTTCGCATATTTCAACTGCAAAACAGTTTCCGACAATTGTTCCAACACCCAAAACACATCCAATACATTCATATGATATTATTTTCATCACAATAAACCCAGTTTTTCCAGATCTGATTTTGTAACAAAAATAATCAATTTTTCATGCTTTAATCCAACTTTTTCAACATTAATCAAATTAATCACAACACAAATCCAAGCCACCACAATTGAAGCACCCAAGAACAATTCTAGGCATTACAAGAGTGGTCATAATACTCTAGAATGACAACATATCATCAAATGATCAAATTGAACAATTATTACAATAATATCATTCAAATTAGGAGTGGCAATTTGGGTCAGGATTAGTTTATTCGTTCGATTCGATTCACTTTAAAGCGAATACGAGTTTGAAAAAATATATTTGTTTAATAAATGGGTCAAATCGATTCGATTCGTTTATTAAACGAATCGAATATAAATTTAAACTCATTAATTCGTTTATTCATTTAGGATTCGTTTTATTATTTTTATTTACTAGTTCTTGTTAATTTTCAATTAAGATTCGAGAAATTATAGCTAATTATCATAGAAAAAGTAATATTTTCGATATTTGGTGAGATATTTTTAGTAAATATATTAATTACATATTTCATATGTATATATTTATGAAGAATTAATGTAAATCAAGTGTGGTAAATTATTTTATTAAATAATATCTTTGACTAAACGAATAAACGAATATTCGTATGCGATTCGTTTATGTAAATCAAGTGTGGTAAATTATTTTATTAAATAATATCTTTGACTAAACGAATATTCGTATTCGATTCGTTTAATAAACGAATCGAATACGAATACATCATATTTTGATTCGATTCGTTTAGGATTCGATACAAATTCGATTCGTTGATTCGTTTTGCCACCACTAATTCAAATCAGCTTCACACATGCACCAAGCCTTCAATTCCATCCTCCAAATCAAAAAGGCCCAATTTCTAAGAAGTAAATAACCCTAGAACTATTCTAGTAAATCAGGAACAAGAAACTAATTTTCTAAACTTAAAAATATTAAAGATTACCTCTTAATCTTCAACTTTCCTAAAGCTTTTCTTGATTTTTTCTTCACTTTCTTCCTTGTTTCTTTAAACAAAAATTGGAGAATATTTGGAGAATGTTTATTTCGCCATGGCAAGCCATTGAAGAAGAAAATAAAACATTTCTCTTTAAAAAATCAAATGACCGACTTTGGTAGGGGCAAAATGGTCATTTTTATAATTTAATCTAATTAAATATAATAAGCTTTAATTTGACAAATCAAATTTGCATACTTAAAGCTTAATAAAATCATGCCATTTGTAACCAATAATAATTAAATATTTTTCATAAAAATTATAAAAAATAGAATATTATTTAATTATTCAAATATTTAACATTTAAATATCTAAATAATTAATTAATATAATTATTATTATATATGCATTTTTATTTACATTAAATAACAAATACATATATTAATGGCATGTATCAAAATCTCATTTGACAATTAATTAATATGTATCAAATCAAATTTTGTATCAAATACAAATACATATTAATATATAATTGACCAAAATCCCCTAAAGCATGTGTTTTTGTTTAACCGTTTAAACGATTCGAATTAACTCATTTGATCCAGTGAAGTATTATGAATAATCTATATTATTCATAAAGCGTTGCCCAAGTGCACAACGAGTACACTTCATATTGTGAGACTCTCTAATTTTAGGTTTATCCATAACAAAATCTAATTTCGTGTACATAATTCACTCACTCATGATCTATGACGACCACATATAATCTCGCTAAACTATGTAAATCGAGGTCATTGCATACGTATAATCCCTCCGTTACAGGCTATCCATATTATATCTGGGATATAGATAAGAACGTCAAATCCTTATGGTATAATATAGTCGACTTTCAAATTTACTATCTTTAAATAACACTCGGAACTCGCTTCCGAAGTTATACCACGGCCATGGATTTACTAGATCGCAAACACATGCAGGATATCTATGCCCTGTACACAGGACTGACGGATTCTATCTTAATACGCACTGGATATCATGAGCATCAGTCCACACCCAACGAACAGGCGGAGGTCTGATCTAAATAGATCGGTGCCATGACTGCCATCAAAGTATGAAGGATAACTCATATATCCACTGTGTTATCTCAAGTCGAATGACCACTATGCTTGCTCAACTCAAGAAGATTCCTATTGACGTTGGTGTACCATCTATTAAAAAATCTTCAGTGAGACATTCAGTGTTTATCACCTACATGTCTATACGAGTCTCCCGAGACTCATGATTCATTGGAATAAACCATCGGACCAAGTCACGATATATGACATGTATTGGTCTCAACGGATTTTGCTAACCGACCCGTGTTAGTAAATCTTGACCCAGAACTTTATTTAAGGATATACAACTTATAGTTACACTTCCCAATGTCAATTACAAACTACGTTGTAACTGCGCACTACGTTGTAAATCCTAATATTTTATATCCTTAAATATTGTATTTACAACTTAGTGTGCAGTTACAACGTAGTTTGTAATTGACATTGGGAAGCATCATTATAAGTTGTATATCCTTAAATAAAGTTTCTGGTCAAGATTTACTAACATGGGTCGGTTAGTAAAATCCAATGAGACCAGTACATGTCGTATATCATGACTTGGTCCGATGGTTTATCCTAATGAACCATGAGTCTTAGGAGACTCGTATAGACATGTAGGTGTTTATTTGATAAACACTGAATGAATCACTGAAGATTTCCTAATAGATGATACACCAACGTCAATAGGAATCTTTTCGAGTTGAGTGAGCATATTGGTCCTTCGACTTGAGATACCACAGTGGATTTATGAGTTATCCTCCACACTTTGATTGCAGTCACGTCACCGATCTATTTAGACCAGACCTCCGCCTGTTCGTTGGGTGTGGACTGATGCTCATGATATCCAGTGCGTATTGATGAAGAACTTGGTTTTACAAAATATGAATGATACTGGCTAAGGGAAACGATTGGGTTTGTTGGACAAACTCAATATGTTATAGCAGATCTACTTCATGTTGCCTACCTCTTGAATGATAGGTGAGCTCTTGAGGGCCATGAGTATGTGATACACATTAAGATGTGCATATGATACCGTGGATTGGCACTAGAGCAAGTGGGAGAAATTGTTAGGGTTGGTGCTCGGAGTGCCAATCCGGATAGTATTTATGTACGATTCATGAATACGAACAATCTATTTTTCCATAATATTACTCATTTAATGGTAGCACCTCTTGTATTTTATATACATATTCGATTTAATTACGATTAGATATCTAATTATGATTAGATAGAAACTAAATCTGATTTAGTGATATGTGTATATTAGACAACCCTAGGATTTACAACGTAGTGCGCAGTTACAACGTAGTTTGTAATTGACATTGGGAAGCATCACTATAAGTTGTATATCCTTAAATAAAGTTCCTGGTCAAGATTTACTAACACGGGTCTGTTAGTAAAGTCCGCTGAGACCAGTACATGTCGTATATCGTGACTTGGTCTGATGGTTTATCCTAATGAACCATGAGTCTCGGGAGACTCGTATAGACATGTAGGTGTTTATTTGATAAACACTGAACGACTCACTGAAGATTTCCTAATAGATGATACACCAATGTCAATAGGAATCTTCTCGAGTTGAGTGAGCATAGTGGTCATTCGACTTGAGATACCACAGTGGATTTATGAGTTATCCTCCACACTTGATGGCAGTCACGTCACCGATCTATTTAGATCAGACCTCCGCCTGTTCGTTGGGTGTGGAATGATGCTCATGATATCCAGTGCGTATTAAGATAGAATTCGTCAGTCTTGTGTTCATGGTATAGGTATCCTGCACGTGTTTGCGATCTAGTAAATCCATGGCCATGGTATAACTTCGAAAGCGAGTTCTAAGTGTTATTTAGAGATTGTAAATTTGAAAGTTGACTAAAATAAACCATAAGGATTTGACGTTCTTATTGAAGAGGTTATTTAGGGGGTGAATCCGGTAAGCAGCGGAAGCGGTGAAAATCCGATTTTCAGATTTCAAAACTTTTTCTCGGATTAATTAAATAAACATATTTATTTAATAATTCCAATAATCAAATTATGAAAATAAATTCAATAAAACAATTTTAAGTGAATTTACCGAAATACCCTTGCTTTGTATTTTTGTCGTTTTAGTCCGAAATTGATCCAATCAATTTTGAATGATTCTAAATCATTTCTAAGATGAACTTATGATGTTCAAAATATCAAAACACCAAAGCAACCAAAATCCCCAATTTCCTCTCAAAGCCGTGAGCCTCACTGGGGTTCAATTTGTGCATTTTGCACTTTCATGCTTCAAGACACATCCAAATGATATCCAATCAACATGAAACTTTATATGCATCATATACACACAAAAATACACAACATATATAAAACCCCCAAATTTGGAATTAGTTAAGAACCCTAATTTTTCAATTTCCACAAATTGGACAAATTAGGCTAATTACTTAAATCAAATGTTTCAATCATCAATCTTTCATCCAATTCAAGTCTCAACACAATGAAACAACTCAAGATCAAATCTAGGTCATTTAGAGTGGGTCAACAACTCTAGAATAGCAACATGGTTTCCAAACCTTAAAAGATACATATAACTACAATAGTTACATCCTTTCTTCACCATACATGCTCAACACTTCATTCAAACTTCCATCAACAAAACACAAAGAAATAAAGAAAGAAATATCTAAGAACAACATATGTTGAAGCCTAGAACCTAAGGAACAATTCCTCTCTAATAGTAAGTTTGAAAAACTTACTAAATTCCAAGCTTTTCCTTGATAAGTCTTTCTTCTCTCAAGCTTTCAAAGTTTCTTCAATGGAGTTTGTTTGTATAAAGTGTATTAGGTTAAGTGAAATGAAAAATGAAAAAACAATTTATACTTGCCAAAAATATGTCTTGGCCGAAAATGCAAGACCAAATGCAAGAAATTGTAATTTCAATTTCATTTCAATAATCATTTAATCAACTTGCACAAATATCATAAAACTACTTTATTAGATATTTATTAAAGTCAACAAAGGCAACTAATGTCATTTAATTAATATCCTAAAGTAAAATATTTATATTTTAATTAATTTAATCATTTAACAATTAAATAATTAATTAATTAATCAAATACAAATATATTAAATATATGTATAATATTTACATTAAATATTAAAAACATATATTCATTTAGGAAATAAGTCAAATATCTCATTTTGACTATTAATTAATGTGTATTTAAATTAATCAAGTATTAAATGTAAATACACAATAATTACGTAAATGACTATCCAGTCCCTTTTGCACGTATCTTGCGTTTAACCTTTAAACGACTTTATAAATAATCAATATTATTTATTTATGTTGCTCTAGTGCTCTACGAGTATGTTTCATTATTGAGACTCTCTAGGTTCAGGTATATCCGTCACGAAATCAAATTTCATGTCCATAATCTATCCACCCGTAGATTATGACGATCACGGATAATCTCGCTAAACCATACAGGTCGAGGTCATGGCAAATGTATAATATAATTCCTCCGTCACAGGTATCCGGATAAATCCCAGAGATATAGATGTAAACGTCAAATCTCTATCGGGACTATCCAGTCGACTATTCTATTAGCAATCTCAAAAAGAATGTTTAGAACTAGCTTCTAAACTTACCACGGGGCCCATGGTTTTATCTGATTGCTAATCATATGGACTACCTATGCTCTGGTACACAGAACTGACGGATCATATCTTGATACACATAGGACACCCTGAGGATCTATCTACACCCAACGAACAGGCGGAGGTCTGATCTTAATAGATCGGTGACGTGACTGCCATCTAAGTGTAGAAGATGTCTCATGTGCCCACAATGGCATCTCAAGTCTAAGAATCACAAGTGCTACTCAACCCAAGAAGATTCTTATTGACGCTGGTGTACCATCCATTAAGAATCTTCGGTGAGTCGTTCAGTGTTTATCCGCTATAAAAACACCACACGTCTATACTAGTCTCCAAGACTTATGGTTCATTGAGAAACCATTGGAATCATATATTCCAGTATACGACATGTACCGGTCTCAACGGGTTTACTATACTGACCAAGTAGTGTAAACCTTGACCAGGAACTGTCTGAGAATGACAACGTCATGATACGACTCAATGTCCGTTGCGACGCTTTTGCAACTGTACCATGACTAATCATTCTAAGGTCATTACGTCTTTACCATATAAAAGAATAGATTATATTATAGAAACTGCATATATTATTACTGATAATAACGTTTTACAGAAGTATTTAACAAAAATACAACGGGAATTGGCGCTCTGAGCACCAACCCCTACACTTATCTTATCCCAGGTATAATATGGATAGCCTGTGACGGGGGGATTATACGTATGCAATGACCTCAACTTGTATAGTTTAGCGAGATTATCTGTGGTCGTCATAATTCATGAGTGGGTGAATTATGGACACGAAATTGGATTTCGTGACTCATAAACCTAAACTTATAGAGTCCCACTATATGAAGTGTACTCGTTGAGCATTTGGGCAACGCGTTATGAATAATACAGATTATTCATAATACTTCATCAGATTAAATGAGTTAATTCGAATCGTTTAAATGGTTAAACGAAAACACATGCTTTAGGGTATTTTGGTCAATTTATAATTAATGTGTATTTCTTTTTTATCCAAAATTTGATTTGATACATATTAATTAATTATCAAATGAGATTTTGACACATGTCATTAATATATGTATTTGTTATTTAATGTAAATAAAAATACATATATAATAATAATTAAATTAATTAATTATTTAGATATTTAAATGTTAAATATCTGAATGATTAAATGATATTATTTTTCATAATTGTTATGAAAAATATTTAATTATTATTGGTTACATGTGGTATGTTTTAATTAAGCTTAAGGTGTTCAAATTTGATTTGTTAACATAAAGCTTAATTTTATTTATTTGAATTAAATAGGAAAATTGACCAAATTGCCCCTAAAAGTCGGTCAAGCCTTGTTTTAAGTTAAAAAAAAATTATTTTCTCTTAGTTCATCCTCCATGGCCGAAAATAACATCTTAAAAAGCTCTCAAAGTTTGCTTGATGATTCAAGAAGGAAAAAGAAGAAAAAGCTTTAGGAAATTAAGAGATTAAAGGTAATCCTCAATATCCCTAAGCTTGGAAAGTATTTTTCTTATTCTTGATCATCTAGATAAATTCTAGGGTTTCTTTTTTCTTAAGAATTTGGGGCTTTTTGATTCGGAGGATGAAATTGAAGGCTTGGTGCATGTGTGAAGTGGTATTGAATGATATTATTGTTATATTTGTTCAATTTGATCATTTGATGATATGTTGTCATTTTAGAGTGTTATGACCACTCTTGTAATGCCTATAATTGTTCTTGCGTGCTTCATTGGTGGTGGCTTGGATTGGTATTAGTATTAATTTGATTAATATTGAGAAAGTTGGATTAAAGCATGAAAAATTGATAATTTTTATTACAAAATCAGATCTGGAAAAACTGAATTTATTCTGATGAAAATTATGTCATATAAATGTATTGGATGTATTTTGGGTGTTGGAACAATTTCCGGAAATTATTTTGGAGTTGAAATATGCGAAAAATGCGAAAATCGGCGTTACCGGGTGACTTTTGAACCAACCGGGTGACGGCTGCCCAAACAGTGAATTGTTCACTGTTCGGGCAACCCATGAACTTCCCTAGCACTATTGGGGCTTACCACGGCAGCCCTCATGTGCATTGGGTGGTCGGTTCGGTCAAAAACGTATTTTATGCCATTTTGCGTAAAATATTTTCGTAAAAGTTTCGCGATGTTTCTTAACTATTTATGTCGTTATTTGATATCGAATAAATATGTTTAGGTGAAATATGAATGAATTATTCATATTGGATATTGAATAATTTATTCGGTAATTTAAAATTTTTTAAAATAACGATTTCACCCGAACCGCCAGCTTTCGATGGGCCCGCGCTAAAACCCCAACAAAAATGGTATCAGAGCATGTCTGATTCTTCATCCATTACATTTGTCATGCTTGATATGTGATATATAATCCAATTTTGATGTTTGCACATGCATGTAATTTAGATATTTCTTGACTTTTCGGTTCTACGCTAACGGGAAACCTAACAGAAATTTAATGGTTAAGTTAAGTTATGTTTTCTAAGGTAGAATTGAATTGTTTAGAAATTGATCTAGATTATATTCTGCATTTGATGTAGAGTAATGTTTTCTTGAGGAATATCCCCACTTAAATAAGACAGTAAAGTGACATGTATTGGATGCATGTTTCTTGGTCCATCTTATCAATACGGTTTATGGGTATCTTTCTATGGCTGCATTCGAAAAAGTGCCAAAGCAATGAGGGTGTAGTTGATAGAATTTTATCCATGCCGGATGTATATTTGATACTAGAAAAATTCAAGTGAAAGTGGAAATCTTGAATGTGCCAAAGCTTTCAGGACTACATCGGTAGCTTGAGTTTTTCATTGGCAAGTGAAGCCTTGATATGCCTCATTGTGAACGTGTCAAAGCTTTCATAATGAGAAACGATCAGGACCAAAATCGGGAGTCACAGTGAGTGTGATTGACAATGAGTTGTCTACCTAATGAATATACGTAGGCGAGATCGTGCCAAAGCTATGAGTCAAAATATATTCATGGGGTCCACTTCTCACTATGGAATTCGATTTAATTTTTGAATTCCCATAACCCCCTTACAGTATGACGTAAAGTACTGAGAGACACTGCTGGGTTAAAAATCCATAACTAAAGCAGTGTGTAATTTTATGGAAATTGCTGTTTTTGTTTTCCTTTATTCTATATTGTTAATAGAATTAAACTTATAATCCACTGCATGCATATTATTTGAATATGTTTTCTGACTTTACTTGTGGTTGGGATTTTCTAGAATATGTTCTAGAATTTTAGTAGACTTGGATATTGTTAGATTAGTTAAAACCATCGGGAACTATTGTTCCGATTTTCTTGAAAATCAAGATGGTTAGTGACTTAGTTACTAAGTCACGATAAGTAATCTAAATAGATATCTGTTTTAGGATATAATTGTCTATAGAGAATAGTTTCCCGTGCGGTAAGAATTGACGTGAATTAGTTCATGTCTCGAGATTCTTGACTGTCATTAAGAAAACTCCATTAGGTATTTGTTTATCTTATAATGACGTTTCTTGGCTTTAGTGACTTTTAGAAGTCACGTGTTTGACACAGTTTGCTAATCAATTATTTGCAATTGTTGTGAATAATTGAAGACAAATTATAGAGCTTAATAAAGGAGATATGTATAGTTATGTATAGAGAATATCGATTCTCACAATACGACAATTGTAGGCATTGGATACCAGATCTCTCGTCTAGTTATTTAAAATAGTGTTTAATGATTGTTTTGATATTTGATATCAGAACTTGTGACTATTGGATAGTTACTTGTTCTTTATAAACAGTTATTTCATATTTTAATATGACTAGTAGTGTCATTGATAAGAAGATAAACATTAAGAAAAATATTCGGTTAACTAAATAACTTAGAACAGTGTTTTATGAAATTTTATCACATAAGCATTAGATGTTTATTCTGTATGGTAAATGATGGTATGATACGAGATCACACCACCTATCATTATCCATTTAATAAATATTGTATTCAGGATGTGATTAAATCTCATTTAACCAATGATCGTCATTGGACCACAGATTTATTAAACTAATACATTGGATGTATGTAGTTTAATGAATTATAAATTATCTTGGATAGATTTCTTTACTTCGTAACTTAGTTAATGAGTTGTCATGACTTAGTTGCGTGTTTCTAAAAGAATATTTATTGAACGTCTTAAATGGTTCGAGAACTTTCAATATGTTTCTGATGAAACACGGATAAAATATTTTGAATGGTTCAAAGATATTCTATTTGAAGTGTTGAAAACTATATTTTAAAATTCATTGTGAGTCTTTGAATTGTTCAAGGATGTTTGATATAATCAAACATATGAATTTATGGCAATTAGTTCTAATGTTATTTAATGAATATGATTCTTACTCAATATGATTCTTCTACGATTCCATCGTGATGGAATTAATCAGTGGAAGAAATCGAATCTTATATGATCTGATTCGTTTGATATTGAGTGTTACCGAATTAGTTTTCAATATTCTTAGGGATATGCTACAGTAACACTACTTCATCTTTTTATTTAAGGTTCCATTAGTTTTTATAGTTACGTATTTGATATGTATAGGTAGAAAATTCGAATCTTGAAACGTTTAAGATTTGAATCTTTCTTTTGTTTAATGGTTATATAATTGAAAGTACTTGCGCCTCAGAGGTACAAGTAAAAGTTTATCATTTATTATATTTGATAGAATATTATATTCTATTTGATAGAATATCTTTTCTACGATCCCGAGTAATAAAATTATTTTGTTACTTCGTGTGTAACATTAGATGTTAACAGTTGTAGAAAAGACTTGACTTTTTAAAGTCGAATGTGAGAGTGATAAACTATAATGGAACTACATAATTAATAAGATGAAAAAACCCTTTGACATTTTCCATATAAGTCTAATAGGATGTCAGAATCATTTATGAAGTATTTGATACTTAATGGTTCTGCTTGTTTTCGTATTGAAGAAAATTATCCTATAATTTATAGCGGGAGTGATATTTGATATCGGTTTCAGAAGTTAGCATTAAACAATAGATCTAAGATTGTTCATAGCTTACTATGATCAAGTTTTTAAACTTGATTGAGCTCTCGTTATGAATCGTTCATAAAATGTGAAAATTATTTGCGCAGCAAAAGCAAAGTGAGCTTGGTAAGGGTTTGACCTTTATAATATGACAGTGAGAAAAATTATACTCAGTGATCTATTGTAGATTCCGAGAAAACTTGTCTCTAGTCGCACTAATTGAATAATTAAAGATCTATCGATTAGTGTTAATAGTAAACTATGTATTTTGGCAAAAGAATGCAAAGTGGCGTTCCTGAATGGTTTCTTCGAATGAGAAATCAATTGTGGTTTCTTTGTTTGAAGAGTTCATTCTAGAATGGCCATGGAGTTTGTATTCTGCTAAGATCGCAGTTTGATATAATGGCTTATAGAGCCTATTGTAGACTCAAGTGAGCATTCCGAAAATCTGTGTTTTCTAATTTTGATAACAGTCAGATTGTCTGATTTTATCAAGGCATAAAGAATACACATATGATAGTAGGGTTAGTGGAAGCATACAAATTTCTTTCTAGTATTGTATATCCTAACGACATTATCATTATTAATGTAATAATGAAATATTTATGAGGTAAAAGATTTACCTAAGTCTTCTTTTCTCCGTGAAAGCAGTGGGAGTAGTCTCTGTTATATTTGATATAAAGTTTCATATTTGATATAAAACCAAGAAACTTGTGAGATACTCCTATTAGTCGTGCATTAGATATGATCTAATAAAGGACATAACAAAACTAT
This sequence comes from Zanthoxylum bungeanum, assembly GCA_019454045.1. Classification (NCBI taxonomy): domain Eukaryota; kingdom Viridiplantae; phylum Streptophyta; class Magnoliopsida; order Sapindales; family Rutaceae; genus Zanthoxylum; species Zanthoxylum bungeanum. The sequence goes on from SKCR01027610.1 coordinate 130,484, forward strand.
CTGTTTGACAGTTAGTATAACTGTTTGACAGTTAGTATGTCTCTTATATATAGTATTTATCTTTCATAAAGGATGATTCCTTAGTCGAAAGAGAAATTGATTAGAATGTCTAATCAATCTTATGCATTATAGGATGATGGCATAATGAATACTGTATTATGTACGATTAAAGATATCAATTTAATTGTAATTGTTACGAGTTATTTTGATATGTTGTAGACCATAGGATGTGTCTTGAAACATGTTCTTTGTTATCTTTGAGATATTGAGAACAAGTTTCTTATTCATGGAGAATATAAAATCAACAACCATTAGGGTCACATTAGTTTTGAGTCTAATTATGACGTTGGACGGTCCACGTCATATAAAGTCAGAAAAGATACAGTGGGAGTGTCACAAATGATTCTACTGTATTAGTGGAATTACTTGTAACTTATGAAGTATTGACTTATGAAGTTACAGAGTGACCTTATAGATTAGAAGTTTTGATATTAGTATTGTGTTTGCGGTTGTCTACATAGTATTTTGGATTTGATATCTAAATACATAGACGAATCAAAAGCTATAGCACAATATTGATATCGCATCTGAGTCATATTGATGAAGAACTTGGGTTTTACAAAATATGAATGATGCTGGCTAAGGGAAACGATTGGGTTTGTTGGACAAACTCAATATGTTATAGCAGATCTACTTCATGTTGCCTACCTCTTGAATGCTAGGTGAGTCTTGAGGGCCATGAGTATGTGATACACATTGAGATGTGCATATGATACCGTGGATTGGCACTAGAGCAAGTGGGAGAAATTGTTAGGGTTGGTGCTCGGAGTGCCAATCCGGATCGTATTTATGTACGATTCATGAATACGAACAATGTATTTTTCCATAATATTACTCATTTAATGGTAGCACCTCTTGTATTTTATATACATATTCGATCTAATTACGATTAGATATCTAATTATGATTAGATAGAAACTAAATCTGATTTAGTGATATGTGTATATTAGACAAAGACCCTAGGATTTACAACGTAGTGCGCAGTTACAACGTAGTTTGTAATTGACATTGGGAAGCATCACTATAAGTTGTATATCCTTAAATAAAGTTCCTGGTCAAGATTTACTAACACGGGTCTGTTAGTAAAGTCCGCTGAGACCAGTACATGTCGTATATCGTGACTTGGTCTGATGGTTTATCCTAATGAACCATGAGTCTCGGGAGACTCGTATAGACATGTAGGTGTTTATTTGATAAACACTGAACGACTCACTGAAGATTTCCTAATAGATGATACACCAACGTCAATAGGAATCTTCTCGAGTTGAGTGAGCATAGTGGTCATTCGACTTGAGATACCACAGTGGATTTATGAGTTATCCTCCACACTTTGATGGCAGTCACGTCACCGATCTATTTAGATCAGACCTCCGCCTGTTCGTTGGGTGTGGACTGATGCTCATGATATCCAGTGCGTATTAAGATAGAATTCGTCAGTTTTGTGTTCATGGTATAGGTATCATGCACATGTTTGCGATCTAGTAAATCCATGGCCATGGTATAACTTCGGAAGCGAGTTCTGAGTGTTATTTAGAGATCGTAAATTTGAAAATTGACTAAAATAAACCATAAGGATTTGACGTTCTTATCTATATCCCAGGTATAATATGGATAGCCTGTGACAGGGGGATTATACGTATGAAATGACCTCAACTTGTATAGTTTAGCGAGATTATATGTGGTCGTAATAATTCATGAGTGGGTGAATTATGGACACGAAATTGGATTTCGTGACTGATAAACCTAAACTTATAGAGTCCCACTATATGAAGTGTACTCGTTGAGCATTTGGGCAACGCGTTATGAATAAAACAGATTATTCATAATACTTCATCAGATTAAATGAGTTAATTCGAATTTTTTAAATGGTTAAACGAAAACACATGCTTTAGGACATTTTGGTCAATTTATAATTAATGTGTATTTCTTTTTTATCCAAAATTTGATTTGATACATATTAATTAATTATCAAATGAGATTTTGACACATGCCATTAATATATGTATTTGTTATTTAATGTAAATAAAAATACATATATAATAATAATTAAATTAATTAATTATTTAGATATTTAAATGTTAAATATTTGAATGATTAAATGATATTATTTTTCATAATTGTTATGAAAAATATTTAATTATTATTGGTTACATGTGGCATGTTTTAATTAAGCTTAAGGTGTTCAAATTTGATTTGTTAACATAAAGCTTAATTTTATTTATTTGAATTAAATAGGAAAATTGACCAAATTGCCCCTAAAAGTCGGTCAAGCCTTGTTTTAAGTTAAAAAAAAATTATTTTCTCTTAGTTCATCCTCCATGGCCGAAAATAACATCTTAAAAAGCTCTCAAAGTTTGCTTGATGATTCAAAAAGGAAAAGGAAGAAAAAGCTTTAGGAAATTAAGAGATTAAAGGTAATCCTCAATATCCCTAAGCTTGGAAAGTATTTTTCTTGTTCTTGATCATCTAGATAGATTCTAGGGTTTCTTTTTTTCTTAAGAATTTGGGGCTTTTTGATTCGGAGGATGAAATTGAAGGCTTGGTGCATGTGTGAAGTGGTATTGAATGATATTATTGTAATATTTGTTCAATTTGATCATTTGATGATATGTTGTCATTCTAGAGTGTTATGACCACTCTTATAATGCCTAGAATTGTTCTTGGGTGCTTAATTGGTGGTGGCTTGGATTGGTGTTAGTATTAATTTGATTAATATTGAGAAAGTTGGATTAAAGCATGAAAAATTGATAATTTTTGTTACAAAATCAGATCTTGAAAAACTGGGTTTATTGTGATGAAAATTATGTCATATAAATGTATTGGATGTGTTTTGGGTGTTGGAACAATTGCCGGAAATTATTTCGAATTTGAAATATGCAAAAAAGGCGAAAAACGGCGTTATCGGGTGACTTTTGAGCCAACCGGGTGACGGCTGCCCAAACAGTGAATTGGTCACTGTTCGAGCAGCCCATGAACTGTCCTAGCACTATTGGGGCTGACTTGGGCAGCCCTCATGTGCATTGGGTGGTTGGTTCGATCAAAAATGCGTTTTATGTCACTTTGCGGGGAAATATTTTCGTAAAAGTTTCGTGATGTTTCTTAACTATTTATGTCGTTATTTGATATCGAATAAATATGTTTAGGTGAATTATGAATGAATTCCTATTGGACATTGAATAATTTATTCAGTAATTTAAAATTTTTTAAAATTATGATTTCACATAAACCGCAAGATTTCACTGGGACCGCGCTAAAACCCCAACATAGAGATCGTGGCGTATGAGTCCCCAGAGACGCTGGAAAGTTTCAAATGGGCCCTCAAGGTCGGGAGGTTGTGGTCGCACCTGAGGATCCAGGAGATATCGGACTATGCCACGGCTTTGGAGCATACAAGAAAGCTTGTGTTGATGAAGGGAAATGAGAAGGTCGCCCGAGGCGGGAATGTTCAGAAGTCGAGAGCAGTACGGCCGGAAAACCAGCAGGAATTGGGCAGAGACCTGATGAGACCGGTCCCGAAGGAGAAATAGTTCGGGCTGATACCTCAGAGTAATTCAACGCAATAGAGAATGATGTTTGTCCAGGTCAACCATGTTCCTGGAGGGACAGAGTACACACCCCTGAACAGACCCCTAGTCCAGATAGTTTGGGAAATCCAGGATAAAGGTTTTTTGACTGAGCCCGACCCAATGAGGTTTCTTATTGAAAAGAAAGATAACAATGTTAATTACGTGCACCATAATGTGAGAGGACACACCGCGGAGAGATGCAGAGACCTGCGAGAGCAGATAGAGGACCTGGTAAGAAATGGCTACCTGAATGAGTGCATAGACCAAACGGCTATGATGACCGAGCGTCACCAATAGCAACTGTCGTCAGGAAGTAGTGGGAGGGCCGATATATCGGGTGCACTCGATCAGTTTCCATAGGGCCTCCTGCTTATTATGCTCATGTAGCATCTTTTCGGGCCGTTATTATGTAGAAGATGGGGGACCTAGGGTTGAGTCGCTGAATGAAATGTAATGTCAAGAGTGAGAGGTGTTTGCTCGTCGCTCCTAAGTATGTACAAGTTCCTTCTAAAGAAATTATGGTGGTTGTTCAGCCTGACAGTCCCTAATTCACCAAAGTGTTGGACAATTATTACCCATAGCATCACTATTTGTAAAAGACATGGTGTTCTTTGTACAAATTAACTATGTGACAAAGGAAATTGCTCTTTTATCATTTGTAATTGGATTACTTGGATATATAAATGATAAAAGTCCATATGATTAATACCGGATTAATAAGATATGAAACAGTATTAATCTATGAAATGTTTAATCATTAAATATCCATAGTCGTAGTATTATCAAGACTGGACATCGATAATGCGGAATAGGCTAGTATTGCACTTGTGCGCGTTATGGAAGCTTAAGTATATGATACGTATGCAAGTGTGATATGAGGTTCTGTTAGCCGTTGGATCGGGATAGCTTCGCTCTGGATAGACCCCTTGGAATCCCATTGGTAGTATGACTATGTGTCTATGGGAATCCGAATCAGGGTAGGTGTATTTGGTCTTAACCTGAGACTTGCATCGCTAATACTTGCGACAATCAGTACGCTTTGGTTTTGGTCGTCCGGAGCTTTAACAGGTTCTGTGTACGCCTCTTCTGGGTTTACTGAGAATCGTAGTGTATTTGGTGTGATGTCAAGATGGAAGTATCACTTCAGTCATATGGAGATGGTGATCATGCAGGGATACGGAACTGGTACTCTTAAATGCTGCAGCTATCGGGATAGTATGACTAGGTCATGATTATCCGATTACAGAGACTAGTTGCTAGTGATCCGATATATGTTTTGTACGGGGCAGACACAATTCCGGCCCTAGGCCTAACAAGTGACATCCGATACTGGATCGTAATACGCAATACAATGTATACTACGCCTGATACATGTTATATATATTCCATGTTGAATATATTTCTGGAGAATTGGGTAGGCACGGTGTTTTGCTAGAAGCCAACCATGTCTTGTAAATCGGTAAGAATATGGTACCGGATACGCACGTGTTCGGATAGTCCGATGGCCGTATTTACTGCCAACATATCCAGGAATCTCTTGGGTTGCTTCCCAAAGATTCACCGATGACATTTGACTCGAACATAATTAATCTGAGATTAATCATGAAAGAGAAAATTAATTTGGGATTAATTACGGTAATAATTAATCCGGGATTAATTACCAGAGAGGAAATTAATCTGGGATTAATTCGTGAAGAAGAGAGAACGCGATTAATTTGGAATTAATCGGTAAAATAAATTTAATAGTTAAATTATATTTTTTATTTAATTTATTTAATTAGGCTAAAATAATATATCGGATATATTAATTAAATTGGATTTCAATGCAGAATTAAAATTGGATTTTAATTTAAGAGAACGAATTAATTTGGAATTAATTCGTAAGCGACTTCCGTAATAATTTTACTGGGTATTATTCTTTAATTAAATTAGATTTAATTACATAGCGACGGAAACTCGTTTAGTCGGATTAAACGAACCGGGCCCAAAGTGTGTTGTGTAAGCCAACTTGAATTTTGAATTCAAATGGTGGGACCCACAACTCACATCACTTGTCAACTTGTGATGTAAGTGGTTGGCAATAAAGTAAATTGGATTTATGGCACATCACACCTACCAAGTCATAATATAACTTTTGAAAAACATCACTATTCACTCTCTCCCTCTTTTGCTCACTTGGTCGAATGTTCTCTCTTTGGAAGGGAAAATTTTCTTTCAAAAATTGTTCTTGCTAGCACATAAATGAGTCAAAGAAATGTGATAGGGAAACTCACCATTGAGTTTGGAACACAAAAGAAAGCTTGGAGCTTTCATCTACATCTATGAAAGTTTCGAATTTTCATCCAAATCATTGTAAGTTTTTTCCGCAACTCACTTGATAATTCACATAATAATCACGCTTAGAGATCCTGTGGCATGTCTAGGACACTTACAATGGTATAAGAGCGAGATTTAAGCTTGATTTGGATTTTAGGGTTTATATACTTTATTTGGGGGTTTTGTGCTTGGAGTATGATTTTTCCAAATTAGTAGTTTGGTTGTGCTTTGATGATGCTGAATTAGATTTATGCATCATAGGATTTGAGAAAAATTAATTGGATCTAATTTTCCCCAACTCCTTGTAATGGCCGAATATAACCCTAAAGTGTTCATGGTGAATTTTTGAAATTTGACAATTAGATATGTTAATTGACATGAAATGAATATTGATTGTTGATTTAATTGGATTGAAATCAAAATTGGATGTTATTTCTATGCATTTGCCGTGAGTATGTAGCATGTTTTAGAATTGATTTTGCTTCAATTTGTGTTGGACATGAATTAAAAATGTTGATCATGATTAATTGGATTAATTAGTATTTTGGAAACATTAGATTAGTTGATTAATTATGTTAATTACACTTTAATTAAATTAATATGTAATTTGGAATAATATGTTAATTTAATTTGTTGTAATTGGGCATAATGGGCTTGGTTGGGCCAAGTATGGTTTTGGACAATTGGGTTGAATCCAATTGGGCCTAAAACCATTTCCATAAAGTCCAAATATGACTAATTGGGACTTTAAATAATTTAATTGGGCCTAATGGGCCTAAATTGATTTTTGGCAATAAGGTGATTCATATTTGGACCTTCGCATTTTGGGTTTGATCCATATTGGCCAAAGCCCATGCCTTAAAAATTAATTGAAAGCCCATTGGACTTTAATTGAATAGTATTGGATACTAATTGGGCCTTTGAGACCCATTAAGATTGGATTTGGAATTCAAGTCTAAAAGACACCATTAAAAGTGTAATTATTTAATTTGGAATTAAAAAATGAATTAGTATTGGATACAATTTAAATTAGATTTAAAATTGTAGTTCGATATAATTCAAGAATACGTATTTTGAGTATTTATTCTTAAACGAGTTAGACTCGCGCAAATCAAATCGTTGTTTGAACATTGGATGGTCATTAATTCAAAGATTAATTAATTGGATTAGATTGATTGAATAACATGCTTTGTGTGAATACTTGGATGTATTTGTATGAATAATGTATATCAGATGGATATTAGAAGGGTGAAGGCAATTTTGGAAATTGTTGTAATAAATTTAGAATTTATTTAAATTGGACCTGCTTGTCCATCTTATTATCTCTATTCTCTTTGTATTTCTCTTCTCACAAATTCTCCTCAATGAAAATGAGGTTTCTTTAATGTATTATGTAATTGGGTAGAAGTATGAATAGTGCTAGCGGGAGAGAGGAAATGGAGAGATTTGTTCTAGGAACAAATTTGTTATATATCCATCCGCATATCATTATTAAATTTATTCGCGCGTTATTATGCTTTTAGAATGCATGTTTAAGGGTGTATGATGAGACCTAATCAAAGATAATAAATTGGTTGCCAATTTACGCAAAAAACTCTCACTTAAATATTAAGCGTTTTTCCTTCCATTGAGTGGTTCTCTCTCAAGATCCAAGATTGACATTGGTTTTTTGGCCAAAGTCAAGACTATTGTCCATCGCGGATGTGTTTGAATCACGAAAGCTTTGTTATATATCGCATGTCTTGGGCGGTTGTGACTTGTTGGCCAAAGTCAAGGTCACTTCTAGTTCATCGACGTAGATTACGAAACTTTCTCACTGTCAATGGGTCGCGCTTAACTAGAATCATTAAACTTGTTGAGCCAAAGCCAAGGCTTAGTTGATTCAGAGGAAAGGTTATGAAATATATATTGGATATATATCTCGGACTTGGAGGTCCATCTACTGGATCTAGGAATTGGATGAGATCCAATTGATCTTAGAGATCTACCTAGTTAAGTTTCATACAGCTTGTTGTCCAAAGTCAAGGTTGTGTGTTATTTAACGGGATCCTAGCCCACTAGGAAACTAGGTTTCCCGAGTACTCCACAGAGGGTTAGAGGCTCGCCGAAAAATAATGGGAGACTAGTATTAAATTTGCAATTTCGTTTAAATACTTGCCAATACGCGCTCTTTTATTTTCATTTATCATTGTTATAAATATATATTAGTTGGACTAATATTGAATATTGCTTTCTTTGAACAGTTAGACTGTACAACACACTACTCTATTTGTAGTTGGTTATATAGTTGGACTATAATAGCCATTACATTTTGAGTGTACCCAAAATCGTTGATTGGATAGTATGACTATTGCAATCGAGATGGCTGGAAAGATTAGTGTTAAGGGACATAATCCTGGGTGAAAATGTCTTTAACAACGTAAATTTTTCAGATTGGGAAATGAATCTCAGGATAGTCCTGGGAGCTGAGAAGTTACTCTATTGGATAGAGAAAACTCTCGGGCCTTGAGCCTGGAGTTGAGCAAATAGTAGATCATGAGCTTATGAAGAATCATCGTGATGATAACTTCAGTGCTCAATCCGTTATGCTTGCCGTAATGACTCCTTAATTTCGTCGTCAGAACAAAAGGATTTGATCTTTATACCATGATGTTGAAATTAAAGGATCTTCATAGATCTAACCTTAGATCTTAGAAGTACGAATTGCAAAAGAAGCTCTTTCACTCGCGTATGTCAGAGGGTACATCTGTCGAGCACTAGGTGTCACAGATGATTGCTGACATCGAACAGCTAGGTTAGCTGGGCATTACCTACGAGGCCAAGACTTCTATAGATTTGATCTTACAGTCTCTGCCCGAATGCTGGGGAGGATTCATAATGAACCATGAGAAAACTCTTAGAGAGTTGATGGCTATGCTCAAGAATGCAGAGCCAGAGCTTCCAAAACGACAAGAACCACAAGGCATATCTTACTTCGACATCCCAGAAGGCCAAGGCTTGGCCGAAGGCTTCTGTGGTGTGAAGAAAAAGGGCAAAGGAAAAATCGTCACAGTCTTCTGGGAAGACAAATGACATATCCCAAGATGTCTGCCTAAATTGGGGCAAACGGGGTCACCAGAAGCGTGATTGCCGTATGGACAAGGCAGACATGAATAAAGTGAAGGCGGGCAAGGCTCCGACTTCAGGTATGTTTGTTATTGTAATAAACGTGTCCACTTTAAAATTGGATTTTTGATACTGGATGTGGTACCTACATATGTACTGATGTGCGTGATATGCTGATTAGCAGGAGACTGGCTTCAGATGAGATCGACCTGTGAGTCAGAAACGGGACGAGAGTCTCTATTTTGGCTGTGGGAACCTAAGTTTTGGAACTGTCCTTTGGGCATGTACTTAAATTAGGAAACTGTTATAATGTACCTAGTTTGACTAGAAACATGATCTCTATATCTAGTTTAACCTATTGCGGGTAAACCTTTATGTTCCATAACACTGGGTGTTTTGTTTATAAAGATGATATTGAGATATACACATTAGATGTGAATAACAGTATTTATATTTCGAATATAAATGAATCTCAAACATATAACATGACAAACAAAAAGCTCAACCTGAGTAAATCAGATGAGACTTATTTGTGGCATTGTCATCTGGGACGCATTAATAAGACTTGTATATCCACTATTTTGAAGAATGAATACATGGACAGATTTGATCCTAAATCATATGACGTCTACGAATCTTGTTTATTAGGCAAGATGCCTAAAACACCTTTTAGTGGTAAGGGTGTAAGTGCCACTGAGCTGTTAGCCCTCGATCATAGTGACATGTGTGGGCCCATATCTTGCCAGGCTAGAGGTGGTTATGAATACTTCGTAACCTTTACGGATGCTGCATTGTGTTATGGTTATGTGTATCTTATGAAACACAAGTCGGAAACTTTTGATAAATTTAAAGAGTTTCGACACGAAGTAGAAAAAAAGACTGGCAAAAGTATTAAAAATATTGAGGTTGGACCATGGTGTAGAATACATAAGCAATGAGTTTCAAGATTACTTGAAAGAGTATGGTATTCTTTCACAGTGGACTCCTCCCGGAACACCTCAATTGAGTGATGTGTCCGAACGGAGAAACCGAACTTTGTTGGACATGGTAAGGTTAATAATGAGTCGCACTGAGCTACCAATTTCCTTCATGGGATACGCATTGAACAACGCAATACTTATTTTGAATAAGGTTCCGACAAAGTCTGTTGGACAGACTCCATATGAAATATGGACATGAATTAAATCGGGTTTCTCATTCCTGAAGATTTGGGGATGCTGGGCATATAATTGAACGTTTGGATGGTACCAAACTGGAACCCAAATCGGATAAGTGCCTAGTTGTAATTAGTTATCCTAGGGAAACCAATTTCCACAACCCACAAGAGAACAAAAATATTTGTTGCTCTCCATGCGGTTTTCCTTAGAGGAATTCCTAAATGTAGTGGTAAGTGGGAGGAAATTAGAACTCGATGAAAATCAGAGTGATACTGATCCTAGCACCGATCCTCTCATGGAACACGAACAGCTCATCAGGGATGATGTTGTTCCACAATCTTCTAATACACAAGAACCGCGTAGGTCGGAGAGAGTCAGAAAACAACCTAAGAGGCATGGGTTTCTTATCCCACCTCATGAAGATAATAATCTTATTAAGGAATACGAATCGGCTACGTATGAGTAAGTGATACAAGGTATCGGCTCCATTTATGGCAAAATTCCATGAAGTCCGAAATGGATTCCATATATACAACCAAGTTTGGACACTGGTTGATGTACCAGAAGGCATTGTGCCTATTGGTAGCAAATGAGTCTTCATGGTGAAGACAGACATGGATGGAAACATACAAACGTACAAAGCTAGGCTTGTAGCGAAAGGGTATCATCATCAACATGGTGTCAATTACGACGAAACCTTTTACCCATTGCCATGATTAAATCCATTCGGATAATGCTTGCTATTATTGCATATTTCGATTATGAAATATGGCAGTTGGACGTCAAAACCGCTTTCCTTAACGGAAACCTTTTGGATGATGTTTTATATAATAGTCTGACGGTTTTGTCACGCCAAAACATGTAAACTAGGTTTGTAAGTTAAATCGATTCATTTATGGATTGAAGCAAGCATTGCGTTCTTGGAACCAACGTTTTGATGAGATCATAATGGTATATGGTTTCATTCAAAACGATGATGATTCTTATGTATATAAGAAGGTTAGTGGGAGCGCACTGACATTGATTGTCCTATACGTTGATGATGTATTGCTTCTTAGCAATGACATTCCCATATTTAAATAGGTGAAAGCTTCGCTTTCATTAAAATTCTCCATAGAAAAACTTGGGAGAGGCAACCTTTATTCTAGGAATAAGGATCTACTGGGATAGATCTAAAATTTATTGGCACTCTCCGAGAACTCGTACATTGTTAGACATGTACGCGACCTAGTGTCTCATATGCTTTGAGCATCTGAAGTCACAATCAAGCTGATCCACGTGATGGTCACTGGATTGATGCTAAGAACATCCTTTAGTATCTTAGACGAACTAAGGATGCTTTCTTAGTTTATGGAGATTGAGAACTTGAGGTGACTGGGTTCACCGATGCATATTTCCAAACCGATAAGGACGACTATAAGTCGCAATAAGGGTACATATTTTGTTCGAACAACAGAACAGTGAGCTGGAAATCTTCCAACCATGTCTTGTAAATCGGTAAGAACGTGGTACCGGGTACGCACGTGTTCGGATAGTCTGATGCCCGTATTTACTGCCAACATATCCATGAATCTCTTGGGTCGCTTCCCAAAGATTCACCGATGATATTTGACTCGAACATAATTAATTTGGGATTAATTATGAAAGAGAAAAATAATCAGGGATTAATTACGGTAATAATTAATCTGGGATTAATTATGGCAATAATTAATCTGTGATTAATTACCAGAGAGAAAATTAATCCGGGATTAATTGCGTCATGAATTAATCTGAGATTAATTCGTAAAAAATAGAGAACGCGATTAATTTGGAATTAATCGGTAAAATAAATTTCATAGTTAAATTGATTTTTTCTATTTAATTTATTTAATTGGGCTAAAATAATATATCGGATATATTAATTAAATTGGATTTCAATGCGGAATTAAAATTGGATTTTAATTTAAGCGAACGAATTAATTTGGAATTAATTCGTAAGCGACTTACGTAATAATTTTACTGGGTATTATTATTTAATTAAATTAGATTTAATTACGTAGCGACGGAAACTCGTTTAGTCAGATTAAACGAACCGGGCCCAAAGTATGTTGTGTAAGCCAACTTGAATTTTGAATTCAAAGGGTGGGACCCACAACTCACATCACTTGTCAACTTGTGATGTAAGTGGTTGGCAATAAAGTAAATTGGATTTATTGCACATCACAACTACCAAGTCATAATATAACTTTGGTAATTATTTTGAAAAACATCACTATTCACTCTCTCCTTCTTTTGCTCACTTGGCCGAATATTCTCTCTTTGGAAGGGAAAATTTTCTTTCAAAAATTATTCTTGCTAGCACATAAAGGAGTCAAAGAAAGGTGATAGGGAAACTCACCCTTGAGTTTAGAACACAAAAGAAAGCTTGGAGCTTCCATCTACATCCATGAAAGTTTCGAATTTTCATCCAAATCATTGTAAGTTTTTTCCACAACTCACTTGATAATTCACACAATAATCACGCTTAGAGATCCCGTGGCATGTCTAGGACACTTACATAAAGAGCTCGGTTCAGAAGGACGTGGTTGAGAGTTGTTGGAAGATGTAAGGAAGATATTTCAATGAGCCTCTCTTATTCAAAGAGTTGTAAGATGGGAAATATATCCCTTAAATATGAATAAGACTTTCCTCTTTTAAATAAAAATTTGTTAACTTTTCTTGTTTATTATTTGGATGGGAAATCTGTGTTTAATATTCTTGTGAAATACTCGTGATTGGAATGCATGAAGGGATGCAAAGCATGTGGAAAAACGTGTACCCTCGCGGCACGCCAATCCCTAGTGTCATTATCAAACCCCCGGTCTGGAACGTTAATACCCAATGACTTGCATATTTGAGAAATGATCACAGCGTAAAAACCTGCGTCGCGATTGGCCCCTCGAGTATCTATAGCACGCTGATAAGCGGAAGAAATATCAATATTTATTACCCTTTTTACTTAATATTTTCTATAGTTTCTTGAGTTTTGTGAATATTTTGATGTGTTTTGTGTATTTTGTAGATAAATAAGGTTTCAGGACACACTAGAATCAAATCGGGGCCAAAACAGCGAAAAACGGACAAAAAAGGTAAAATTATCATTTTGGCGTCGCGACGCGCTGACGTCATCAGCTTGCCGACACGCGTCATCATGATGTCATCTTCAGTTACTATTCTGCCGACACTTGTCATCATGACATCAGCACAATAATTCAACATGCCGACACCACGCGTCATTACTTACGTCAGCATGACGTCAGCGTCGCGACACACAGTACTTCACACGTCGCGACACCAAGCCAATAATTCTGCCGACAGCCATGTGTCATCATCTCAGAAAAAGCGCTTACACATGTCGAAGATCAACGGCGTGTCGCGAAGCCCAAGACTTCACGCATCGCGACGCAAAAGTTCTTTCTTTATTTTGCTTTAAAGTATGAGGAGGAAACTCTCATCTGCTGGGGTGAATGGTAAAGCTTTTATTACTAATATTTAGATTAATCTCCCTTAATTATAATATATAAAATATTTTAAAACCTGACTTAATGGGATACCGCCATTATGGTCGGTTGGACTTAATTAAATTGATTTTAACCTGACTAAACTGGATACCGCCTATATGGTTGGTTGTAATTAATCATAAATCTGACTTAATCAGCATACCGCCTATATGGTCGGTTGGTAATGTCATGCAAGTTTATATATTATAATAAGGGAGATATCTAAATTAGAAGTAATAAAAATGGATCCTCTAACCCCCAACATTTTATTTTATTATTTATTTTACCTTTTAAATTTACAGCTTTACTTTATGTCATTTTCTTTATTTATGTTTTTATTAATCCTAGATATGTGTGGTAACTAAACCCCATATCTAGGGTTGTGATGAATTCCAATATCAACGTTTTATAAGTGGTTATTTTATGTCTTGGGTAATATAAATGTTTATTTATTGAGTTTTAATCTTAATGTTTCTTGTTAACTGGTTATTAATAAGATTGATTTGGTAAACTTAAAATGAACTTGGAAAAGATATTTTAGGTTTATCCTTAGAGTCAATAGCTCACGATCTCACATTGGGGCAAGAGACTTTTAGGTAGATTTCCTTACAGGATAGGAATATACTTGTCGAGCGGGGATAGCCATAATTGGAACTCAAACTTAATGAATTCAGGTAACTTGATTAACATAGGAATATAGTTAATTGGGTTATTTGGGTGTTTGCATCTGACCATCGGAAGAGGCTTTTGCATAATTTCGTGTTCCAGGTTAATAAACCGATAAATTGCACAAACATGAGATAATCATTTCATCTTTAAAAGATATTGGAAGGATTCACAACCCTAGATAGTTTTATAATATTGATTTTACCTTTAATTTACTTTCGCACTGTTTTATTTACTTGTTTCCAGAGAAAAATCACCATCCAATCAAAAATCAATATATTAGATACTTGTAAACATTTAACGTCATAAATTGATAGCAAAGGTATTAAGTCCTCGTGGGATCGATACATTTTATACTACTTGAGCGATATGTGCGCTTGCATAACGTGTGTGTTTACCACCGATCAATTTTTTGGCGCTGTTGCCTGTGACTTATTTATCTTTTACTATTAATTTTGAGGTTAGATACTTTTACTTTTGTCAAATTTGTTTTTACTTATTATTTTTGTTTTCTTGTGTTTCAGGTACTTAGTCACTACATGAGAAGAACC
>SKCR01027611.1:0-32500 GCA_019454045.1 Zanthoxylum bungeanum
AATATAACTTAGAAGAAAAGTAAAAGAAAAAACTTGTAAAAAAGATATGGTAAGATGAATTGACAATCTTTTAATACTGACATAATCCAATAAAATAAATTACCGTAATTAATTGATAATAATTTTTTTTTTCCATATGAAAAGAGTACAAAGGCGGAGGAGAACAAAAAGGTTTACGGTATATTTCAAGAAGTTATCACTCCTCTTCTTTTATCATTTATTATTCAACCCATTTAACAGAAGGGAATACAAGTGGGCAAAGTTTTAGTAACCAGCTTTGCCTATTCCACCAAGCTGAGCATCATATTAGATATTTTTATCTAAGTGTGAAATACTGAAGCAACTGGTACAATGAAGTCAAAACTAATAAAAAAAAAAAAAAAAATTCAATCACACCGAGCAAAACATGACTGATCCTCAAATGTTCAAGACGAGCAGACTTCCCGAGTTGTAATCTACTGCATGTTTCTAGAGATCCCCAGCGCTATTGATTTCCTGGGGATAAGAATTGTGCACGGAACAATGAATGAAATAATTCGGGCTAAATTAAAGGATCAATATAAGTTTTTATTTTAATTGTAATACTTCAGCTGTTCAGAATGCAGTGATTTACCTTGTTTTCAATTACAGCTCCATCGGGAATTTCCAGTTTCTCCCCAGATTTGGCAGCAACAGTCACTTTCCCCTACATAGATGAAACCAGCATGTTTCAACAGCCAGTTACACGAGTTTAATGCCAACAATAAAGACCAAGAGGTCAATATGAAAAGACTATTTGATCTCACTAGGAAAACTGCTGATTGTTTTTGGTAGATGAATGTAGAAAGCAAGACCTCAAGTAACAATAAACAAAAGGCGTCACTAGTTTATTCAGTACCTTGAGAGTAACATTAGCACCAAACCATACGTCACCAGTCACCTTAAGGCTATCAAGCTCGATGATACTCGGAATGGACTTAAATCGGCTCAAGAAGTTGCTGACCTGTTAAAAAGAAATCCGAATATCACTGTCAGTAACAAGAATGGAATGCATCATATCTGCCCCATTGCAACAAAACTTCACCTTCTTAAATTCAGGTCCCAGCTCAATAGTAGGATTTGCAGGATTTTTTCTAGCTTCATTCCGAGTAACAAAGCCATCAGTTAAGGTGTAAAGATCAGACTGAAAGATAAGTAGACAGCCGTGTCAACCAAGGTTTCAATTGTCTAAAATCTGTATTGATTAATTAATGACAGCAAGATGGTAACCTGGACAAGGAGCAGATCAGAAGTTGCCTTCACCGGAAGGAATCGAGATCGAGGTACATTAATACCAATAGCATGATCAAAGAACTGGACAGCAGGGGAAAACAATCAGTCAAACTACAGAATAACAAAATTTTATAGAATTGTACTAATGATTTAGTTTAGGTACAATGCGTACCCGAATTGCAGCACCAGCTGCAGTTTCTAGCTGAAGAACTTTGATTCCATCCACTTCCTAAAAGCAGGTTTGACTTGATTATCAGAAAACCAGTACCTTAATAATAAGACATATTTCATACAGTTCAACTAAAACCCATATGAAATATGCCTGTATTTTAGAGGGAAAATAAAAAATTCCCAGGAAAAGGACATGTACCTTCGGATTCGGAATGATCTCCATCTTAAGTGCATCAGCTTCCACTAGCCTTTTGACTGCCTTTAAATTCACCCACCTATAAAATACTTTGTTAGGTTCACATCAATGCATGACAACATATAAGAGAGTACGTACTACTTACAAGTTGTTTGTATTGAAAATTTTGAACTTTTCTATTGACTTGAACTCATTGACCTACAAATAAGGAGTATCAGAAATCAGCTATTAGCTCAAAAAGAAACTCTCCGTTGTTAGTTGTTACTAACAATGTGCGGCAGCAAAAGGCGCTCTGCATAGTCAGGCCATGCAAGTCGCAATACAGTACCTCTTATATTCTTAATAAGGTCAGACCACAGAGATCATCGACATCTCAAAACATGTTACATGCAAGTTCATATATATATATATATATATCATAATATTGACAAATGGCAGAATACTAAAACAGGGATGAGATTGAAATAGGGACATGTATAAGAGAAACTTAAAATTCAATTCAAGACTCAAACCCAACCAGTAAAAGTTTGCAATCAGTCGCTTGAAAAGACAAAGGCAGAAAAGAAAAAGGCAAAAAAAAAAAAAAAAAAAAAAAAAAGAAACAAAAGAGGAGGACTAGGAGGGGTTCTATTCATAATTATATGTTTCCCACAACCTTTTTGACACCAATTAGACTACTTTGTATGAGTATGAAGCACAAGCCATGAAACCAAGATTGCATCTTATATGATGAATAAGTGTCAATAGGTTTCAAATTAAATGTAGTTTCCTCTCTAGGATCATTCTACTAGCAAGCAAAGTGTGTTTGATATTCACCCACACAGCTCTCCCGGTGCCTATCATGACCTTACACCACAGTACCAAAAAGTTGATTATTTACAACCCCTACCATGAAAAAAATATTGTAAAATAGGAAATAAATAGGTAAAAGAATAGGATAAAAGCTTACGTGTTCATTTGGGACCTGAGCGATTTCCAGGAGCTGAATCATGAGTAAAGAGCAGAGAAAATAAGAACGAAGTCGGTAGTGAACAACAAAAGTAATCCATAAATCAACATGATAAAAGATTAAATGTCTTATTTATTTTTTATTAATATAAGATGGCTTCCAAAAACTTCATAAAGATAATATTAACAGTATGGTTAGTGTGCAAATGTGGCCAAGTTTTCCTAAACAGTGTTCACAAAATAAAGATATATCTTTTCCATCCTCTGCTATATATAACAGGAACAGATTTTTCCTTTTGTAATTTCAGCTTTCACTGGAAGTTGTGTAATTGTGGTGGAAATCCACACAGATTGAATTAAACCAACCAAAGGCTTTAATAAAGCACATCAACAGAAAGAAGAACTATATACCTGGACTTTTCCTTCATAAGAAATGAGAGTACCACCCTTAACATCGGCTAAGGTTTTGGGAGTAACCTGCATACATGAAGACAAAGCTCAGTAACAACTTTGAAGCCAAAATAGGCAAGAAACTGATTCTCCAATATTCTTTTCTTACCTCCATACAGTACTCATTCTTGTTTTGGATCAAATGGTTTAAGATTTCTGTAGCATCCAGTCAAGAATAACAAACACCAGATAAACTTGTTCATCTATTTCTTTCATATATAACATGTTACATACATATCTGAAAATATATTATGCATATAAATATATGTATAATCAAACAGAGGATACTCAAGTCAACAATAGCACCCAAGTTATCTGAGTTGGCGACAAACACATACTCTTTACCCTGTTGCAGACAAATATACAAAGGACATAGAAAAAGGATTATATAAGCATCTAGGGTACCAGTTAATATTAAATAATCAGAGACTGCATACAAGCACTAACCTGAGAAATTAAAGCATCAAGCTTGCCACTGTTCATTAAGGCTGGGAACACATCACCATGGCCAGGAGGGTACCTTTCATATCCATATAAATATTTCGTATAAGAATGTGCATAAATCTTGGTTATCCGAAAGAGGTCCAAAACTCTAAACTATCGGAAAGCATCAAGAATAATAGCACTAGTAACACGCAGTTATAATGAATTAACAAAACAGCAGGAATATGAATCCCGCCAAAGTTTCCAGGTTCTTCAAAACATGATATTTAAGGTGGAAGATTTTGGTAAACTATCTGAAACTTAAAAAAGCATGAAGTTGCAACCCACCAAAACTGGCAAATCTTACCATCCATCCTTTTCAGTCTTCCCTTTGCATGGTAATGGCACAAAATCATCAGCACACAATCGAGGATACTGGCTCTGAGTAAATTCAAAAAGACAAACTAAGTGCAAATTAAATGGTTTATATTCTCAAAAATCTGAAGCAGCTGACTTAATAGTGTAACCAACCTGGTTAAAAGTATGAATCTGGATATTTGAATTTGAGTACTTTTCTAAAATCTGAACATAAGCAAGAACCAGTAAGTTAGCAAGTAATATCTAATTTGATGCAGGGCCACGTACAGCGAAGCACAAGGATAAAAAGATTCCGGATACCTTCAATGTATCATCATGTGTGTTGAACGAGTTCATGAGAATCAGGGGAACATTGCATCCATATTTGGCATTGAGATTCTACAAAATATCGGGAAAATGTAAGTTCCATTTCTTTGAGATGGTTAAAAAATACGTACAAAACAGTTCAAAAAGAAAGGAATAAAGGATCACCTCAATCTGGATAACGATGAGGTCAAGAAATGTCAATCCATTACGAACTTCAATAACAGACCTGAAAATAAAGAATAGTTTACATAATAAATCTAACTGAAGAGAAAATATAAGTTCCCGAATACAAAATAAAATGATGCCTACTTAGGACCAGTGCAGCCCATTGTGGTGCCTAAACCTCCATTGAGCTTCAACACAGCAAGTTTATCCAAAAGCCTTTTGGTTTCAGCTGGATCTGCATGCATCATCGTCATCATCATCATCAATTAATATAATGTAATAAATTAACTTACTAATGAAACAAAGTTAAATCCAAATCATTAAATCATCCAAGGCTAAAGCCAATTATGCTAAGAAAAAAATTGACGTGAATAGATACCTTGAGGAACGGATGCCAAGGTGTCATAAGGAACCACCACTTCATCGGTAGGCGTTTGGATCTTGCTCCATTCCACGTGTTGCGCTTCGCCACTTTAATCAAGAGATTCAAAGCAAAAACATTCACTTCCTCTTCCATCCAATTGAATCACATATAAATTTGAACCATAAGAACAAAAGATTCATTCGAAATTTTACCTTAGGTACCGAGCAACGAGGTTGATGAATCCGTTTTTCTCATTTTCGCTGCAAAGCCAAAAAAAAAAAAAAAATACAAGAATCAGAATCACAGACACAATCAAACGCAGATCTGAAATCCAAATCAAATACCTGATTTGATTGAGGCCAGCAACGGCAGATTTGAGCTGAGGGAGCTTCTCGATTTCAGTGGCCATGTGATCGATTCGTTCTAAACAAGAAAGTGAAGGAAGCGAGGCTGTTGTGAATATATATATATATATATATATATATATATCGTGAGATAATGACTGAAGATAACTAACGGGTGGCGAGTGTGGGACGTTTGTAACGCATCGCATGTATCAATAACAACAATAAACAAATGGTCAGGTCACGGTGACAGAATATACCCGCGAATTTAACGCTTGTCGTTAATCCATAGGATGCGCCTCTTTTACGCAAAGTTGCCACCTCACACTTTACACTTGCCTCTTTGGCTACTACACCTTTCCTTGGTATTTCTTTTCTCGATTCCGTTACCGTTTTGCATTTTTGTCGCTTCTTTCCTTTTTTCATGTTGTATTTTACAAAGGTGATGTAGATAATTAGATTTCAGAATTCTTATCTAGCGGAAACATATTCATTAACAAAAAAAAAAAAAAAAAAAAATTATTTGTTTGAATATTGAAAAAATTGGATCCGTATTTTCTAATATATTAATAATATAATAATTAGATGTTAAGAAGAAATTATACCTTTAGATATCTCTTTGAATCGTGATCTTTCTCGTCTTATATCCTCACATTCAAAGGCACGTGTGTACATGAAAATAATTAATAATAACATTCTAATTTTTATGTAAGACCAACACATAAGACAAATCATTATTACTATTTTTTATTTGGCTTTCTCAAAACCAAAAACATATATTTTTTTTTGGGGTAAGCTTTTTTGTGATGATCAGAATCTACTCTCCCATCTTATTTTGGATAACTTTTATCTATTTATCAAAATCAAGCCAAGTGTATCCTGTTGGATATTTTTATTTTGATTTTTAAAATAAAGCCATAAGATAATTATAATATTTTGTTTTTCAAATACTTTCATCGAAATCTCAACTTTTGAAATTTAGATAGATTTGAAAAATTATATCTTATATTTGATTGATTAATCAAATTAATCAAATATTAATTTTTTTAAAATCAAATTTTAAAAATTTCAATTTTTGAAAATATTATCTTATTTAATTAAAATTTAATTAATCAAATTAATTAAATATTAATTTTCATAAATGAATAGATACATTATCTATTGATAAATATATTATGACAACTTTTGTCATAATTTCCAAACAAGAGTTATATGGAATAACTAAAGTGTAAAATAATTCAAAATTATTTTTATTCGCAATAATTGTCATTCGAACAGTGATAAAAGACGACGAGGGGACCGATAAAATTATAATTCTAAGCTTCAACAATTCTGTTGATTAATTGTAAACTCTTTTATTAATCAGACGAAATTATTAATTTTAGAGTAACTCTCTAAATACCTAGAATTACACTCTCAGAATTATAGAATTAATTGCTCAAAGTATTCGTCTATTGATATAGTCAATACATATGTAATGATCCTCCATAGAATGATTCATTAATGAGCCAGGTATAAAATATGTTAACCTCTCCAATTACATCTTTACCATTGACTTCCATTAGTTCTCAAGTGAATAATTAATTCATAACTATTATGAATTTGCATGTTAATTGTTCAGGTCCTGAATTAACAAATAAGAGAATCTCAGGAACGGATTCCATTGTATCAAGTTAGCATTCCTTACTATTCATTCAATTTATTTTCAAAATACAAGGTTTGCGAAATGTAACGAATTAAAATAATATAGGAGTCTGCTAAATATAATGAATTAAGATCATCACATATATGACCATCATTATGATAAAATCGATGTTATTTATTTAACGAAAATTATTAGAATTTTTCAATTTCATATGATTCTGTCCAATATAATCTTATTACATAAAATACATTCATTTTTTATGTCTCTACATATTATATTCTGGATAGAACTATATCATTCATAATGAAATTAACTTTATTTATGACTTTAGATTTTGAAGATTTCCATATTCAAATTATAGTCATTGATAAATTTTTATTATTACTCTTTAAATTTTATCCATACATATATGTACATAATATTTTACATAAACATATATATTTAATTTAAACCTGCATAAATAATCATAAAATTTTCATGAATTTTATAAAGCAAATCAAAATGCATACATGGAATAAAATTGAATCATAATTTATTAATCACTTGTGTTTCGAATACATGTGCTTGTCAGGCATAAAATCCCAAAAGTAGATGTAGAACCAAATATATTTGTTATGAATAAATAATAAACAAAGTAATGAAAGAACACCACGTTAAATATATTATGTAGGGGAAATTTTCTAATATACGAATTTAAGAATGGGCTCTATAAAAAGTATACAGATTAGGTTTTGCAATTAGGCAGCCGAGCTTTAGCCCTGCCCTTGTTAAAAGGTCAGATAGAGCTTTTAAAATAAAAGCCCGGTCCGGTCCTTTATTACATAAATGTTTTTAAAAAAATTTAAATATGTTTGTAAAATTATATGTTTGCAGTTTAATATTATTTATTATTAGTATTATTTAATGTACTAATGTAATATTTTATGATTTATTATTATTTTTTAAGCTTTCTTTCTTTCTTTGTTTTTTTTTTTTTTTTTAAAATATTTAGAACTTATAAGGTATTTTACTTCATTTTATAGTGAGATTGTGTCAATTTTTTTAAAATACTACTATTTAATTAATATTTTTTAAAAAAATTTAGGACCGGACTTAGCCCCAGTCCGGCGCCATATCAAGCACACTAGGGTCGGACTCGATCTTCTCATAAATGGATAGAGTTTTTGAGGGTTTGAATTTTAATATATTTTATGGGTTAGAGGCAGGGCTTGGCCAACGTCCGGCCTGACCTTTTCATATATGGACAGACTTTTGAGGACTTGGACTTTAATATATTTTATGGGACGGGATCAGGGCTTGGCCTGACCCGACCTGAACCGACCTATTGTCAACCTTAATGCGAATAAGTCCATCAATGAAGTTATAGATAATTCTGAACAGTAATCACTAAGAGCTGAGCTCTCCACTGTTGGACTTCGACTCTCTCAATTTAAATTTTAAGTCTTAGTTAGCAATGAAAGGGAATAGTAAAGACTCGGAAGTTTCTAGGAATGGCGAATCATTTGTTAATAGTTCAAGTACATTAGTAGATAATTCTCTTTTTGTTCATTCACTGAGAAGTTGATTTGGTTGCAAAATATATTTTGACCAGATAGTTAGATGAAGTAATGTATATTACTTACTTTTGTTACTGTGCAAATTTATTGATATTTTTTTTTTCATTTCAAGAGTAATTTGGGAATTTGGCCCCTCGAACAAACCTCGCTTAGCAGTGAATTTGTTAGAGCAAACTTAACAAGTAGATAAAAAATCACAGAGAAAAGAATTAACGTGAAGCCAAACTACGTCCATGGGAGCAAAAATGATAATTTTATTACTTTCTCAGAGTCAAAATCGACCAACTTTCTCTTTTTATCACTAAACTTTTACAGTTTTTTACAATTAGTGAAAAATGAAAATTGTTAACCTTTGAATTTGTGGCTTCAACCCCTTTGTATAAGCTCCTAAATTGATTGTTCCACCAATCCATGATGTCAACTCACGTCACCATATCGTGGTCGCCCCATGCTCATTTTCCCCAACAACTTAGTAAACAGTTACTCTGACACATGACTCAACCATCCACTATCAGTATAAATTTATTATTCCAACCTTTTGGCCATTAACACACGTTCTGTTGACGTGACACCCTGCAGTTCAACCACTCTAATACTATTCCGTCTGACAGAGTCCCTTCTTAAGGAGACGTTGACTTACTTTGTCATATCAGCCTTCTAGAAGCCCAAACTTCCAAGTAGTGCATACTTCACATACTTGTGAGTACGAAATATCATTGCCTCAACCCTGGCTCCTGGGTCGGCACTCTAAGGTGAATGACACTGGATCAAATCCTTATTCCTTTAGCCAGGTCAGGTCGATAAGCATGGACTACCTCGGGTCTGCTTCCACAAATGCCCAAATACTGCCAAATCTAGTACTTCTTTTATAGGTCGGGTCAGTATCCATACTCTTCTTCATCAACTGGTCTTGCCCTCGGTAAAACTCTATCGTACAATAGGCTTAGGTACTCCATCTGACTCCAGCCTCTCTAGCCCCTCATCATTCTCGTCTGGTCAAGTACAAACCCCATGCTACCCATTCTCTGTATCCAAATTTCATCGGGGTGAAAAATCACCATCAACATCAATCCCCTAGTTATCGATATCAACGAGCCGATGAGTTACTGTCGGAAACTTCAAAAAAAAATATGGTGGTTTAGATTGGGCCCGTCCTCAGGTCGCAGCTCGTTACTACTAATACTGCCATATCCATCGGTCAGAAAGGTACGTATATCGATAAATATTCTATTTTTTATAGTAATTGCCTCTCTTTCATCGCCAACTGAGAGTTTTCCTAGGGTTTCTGAATCGTCCCTAGGAAGATGTGAAGGCTTAATGGTTTTCCTTAAATTCCCATCACATCCATCAAACTTTCTTTTTAGTTCGTCTCTTTGAGATGTCAAGGCATCCGTAGCTTGCGCGCCAAAAATTAAGACATTTATGTTCAACCAAACTTGTGGCTTTAATCTGAGCCTTACATCCAATTTCAACGGACGAGATCTCCATTGCACGTGTCATTTATCCCGAGCATTTGCTTCAATCCGACGGTCAAAACTAGCCTCAACTGCCTATTTAAAGGTTGTTCCTCTTCATATTTTCTTTTACCACTTCATCTTTCTCAACATGATCGATCTCTATCTTCAAGCAAGCTTCTACAACCCAACTATTCCCACAGTAAGTAATTTCTTCCCTGACCTTTCATAGTTTATGTTTTTACTTATAATAATGGTAATGAACTTGGGTGATATGTCTATATGTTATTTTTTTTTTATTTTTTCATGAGTTGATGGAAATCTGGGGGTGGGTTTATTTGGTGTGGATATATTTCTAGTTTTGTGTGTGTATCTGGGTATTTTTCTGGGTTTTTTTGTTAGAGGTAAAAGACTTGAGTTTCTAGGATTTTTTTGGATGTGTATGCTTTGCATATGCTCTGCAAATTTACTATTTTGCTATTGTTAGGGCGCACAAAGCTTTTTAGGATTATTCATTGGGTAGGGATGACAACGCAGTGAACCCTAGCCCGTCACTATTAAGCTCTAGTAACCATAGGATCAAATTTTAGAACTAAGTGCTCTGAACTATCCTTCCTCATCGGGCCTCACCTTGGCAAGAATATCGGACTCAGAGTCTTCCTCACCAACTCCTTTCAACATCATACCTCCCACTATGCAATCCTCACGTCAAACTGAGCCAGTTAATGTGCACAACTTGGGATCAGAGAGCCCTAACGACTACGATACAAAGCTGACCCATTCTGAAGAAGAGAACCTATCATACCACCGATGGGTACCCTGACCTGAGCCAAGCCACGCTGAGGTTGACTTCGTCAACCTGATATGGAACATGATTCCCTGATAATTGAGGCCAAGCTGGATCATTTGAGGATAGAATTCAACATTCCCGAGGCCATTACCCTGAGCGTCCTAGACGGGATCAGGCATGTCGACCCTATGATAATCAGGTGGGCCTTTGCATGACCTTCTTCGATATGAGACTACATCTGCCCGAGTAAGGGTACTTCGCAAGGATGCTGATAGCAATGAACCTGGCCTCATGCCAACTAAACTTGAATAAATGAAGAGTGTTGACCAGACTCTCTATGATATGGAGCCGAGAATGGCTAGGGGAGTCTTCCGTCCATGAGCTGAAGAGACTATAAAAGATGAATGCCAACTTGAAATAGTACAAGGGTTGATATTACCTCTCCACTTACGCCGGGGCTATTCACATTATCTCAAACCTCCTAGACACTAAGAAGAACTTCAAGGAAAAAATGCTTCTAAGCCGGGCCATGTAGTAGGCATTGGCAGGTTACTGGTGAGGATGTCATTATCCCAAGTGTATTACGCGTTAGAGGTAATAGCCCGTCGTCCATATTCCTCCCTCTTCCTTTGTTAGGTTTTTAACCACCCACTAACATTCCTAAGCCTTTTGCAACTTATTGGGGTGACCCTCCTAAGGTCCATCACGAGACCCGAGCAATGGTAAATAAGACATATCAATACGGAGGCCATTATATAGACCTTATCAACCCCTTGGCAATTGCCGACTTGGGCCTTATCCCGAGCACTCCACCACCCCAGTCCAGTCAGATTGGTAATTTCTAACCCATTAACCCTTGCTTGTTAATCTGTTTGTCATTGTTTGACCCATTTTTTACTTTTTTCTCCATGTTTAACATTTGCATTCTTATTGCAGACATGTCTGGAATGAAGACCATTCTTCAAGTTACTCAGGAGGCAATGTGCTCCGCCTGAGACGGGTCCAACAATTCCCATGCCTGAGTCCCCACTCTAATCCCACCAAACGCAACCTAGAAGGCGTCGGTATAAACACCAGCCTCTACCACAAGCCTACAAATATTCCTCACTCCAGCCAAACACCAACCTCTACCCCTAAGCTACAAAAATTTCTCAGCCAAACACCAACTCATGTCCCCAACCCTCCAAAAGATGCCTCCACTAAGTAGGGGGCGAGGAGCCCGAGGAATCCATTGAACGGGCTCCCCGTAAGAAAGCCAGGGCTATAAGGAACAAAGCTCCCGCCGCCTTCTCTTCATACCAACGGGGAGCACCAATGCTGGAGATGAAGGACTTCTCAGAAAATGTGAGGGGGGCGTAGGTCATCTCCTCCCCACCATCAACTTCTTGGCCTACCACGTCAAGCTCGACCAAGTAAAGGCTTATGAAAGACTCTCTCCTGAAGACGTCCTCAACAAAATAGGTCGCTTTCAGGTAAAGGTAAAAACTTCCTATTTTTCCATATTTCATAATATTTTCCTTCCTGTTTGACTATACTGATTGTGCAATTGGCCTATCTCATGGCGACTAAATTGACATAATGGCTAACATTCTTTCCGATGGAGGCCAGACTTAGAGACTCCAGAGCTAGCTAACTGAGAGGGAAGCTGATCTGTCGAGAAAACTAAATAAGGCTAAGGATGAAATCAGGGTCTTCTATTATTCTATCAAGGCTATAAAGAAGAAGAGTGATGAGGCATATTGCTGAGGTTTCTTCTCTACGCCGAGCTTTAGAGATCACCAAGAAGGAGAAGGATGAGGCTTGAGTTGAAGATCTCTTAAAAGGCGAATGACAATAAATTGCAGCAATTCAGAACCGTCATAGTGAAAATAAGCTCCAGAAGAAAAGAAATGAATTGGAGAAGGTTATGAATGAGTTGGACAAAGATCGGATGAGCTGACAATTTCCCAAGAAGATCTGAGGAGTTTACAGGCCGAGCTCCCCTACCGCCTAGAGGCCACCAAAGTGAGGGTCAAAATTGATGGGTTGGAGGAGTCCATTGAGCTAATTGAAATGGTGCAACCTGACTTGGACTTGAGGATGATTCATAAGGTTTTGAAGGTAGTCTAGATGGAGATGTCCCATGAAAAGGCCTTTGGCCCGATCCAAGAAGAAGGTGAAGCCATCCCCGACCCCATCCCTATGTCCACGATGCCTTTAACTCAAGGCAATTTAGACCCATCGTCTTCTATTGCTCCCTCTTCATATCCCTCCAAAGATGTACCCGATCCCTCCAAGAATGTTTTCGACCCCACTATATAACTTGTATATTATTTTTATGGGTAAACTTGAGGGAGTCTAATATAAAGAAAACTTTTTAATGAAGATTCAACTTTTACACACGCCTATTTTTTCATATTGAAGCACACATCGAATAAAGACCTGTACCGGGGCAACTCCCACTTCACTTCAACACGCTGAACTAACCAACATTAACAATTACTTGGTAAATTCAATCAAATTAAATCTAGTCATTCCCTTAAGGGACCACACCATAAACAACAACACTGATGCTCGAGTCCATCATATCATAAATCTGACATGATAATGTTCTTTTACTTGGAAGATTTTGAACCCTTCAAAAAGATCTTATACTGAGCATCTTCTACCTGACCATATTCAACACTTCCCAATCTGACCTGGATTATATGAGATGTTGACCTGGGGTAACTCAACTTTGCTTTTCGCAGTTTTACAGTAGGGAAATAGAGATCTACCGACATCATATTGACATAATAAGGCCTCAGTGGAACGAATCCAACCTCGAGCCAGTAATGTACTTGACCACAGGGGAATGATCCCTCTATGTGCTTTCCAGATAAGGCCATGAGGGTAAAAACTCTGACCCCATGCCAACAAGCAAAACAAGGCCTTGGTGGGACATACCCAACCTTGAGCCATTAATACCACTACCACAAGGGAATATTCTATTATTGTGTCATCCATATAAGGCCATGTGAGAGAAACTTCGATCTCATACCAACAAACACAACAAGGCCTCGGTGGGACATATCCGATCTTGAGCCATTAATACCCCATCTATAATGGAATATTCTCTCCTTGTGCCATCCAGATAAGGCCATGAGAGAGAAACTCTGACTTCATGCCAATAAACACAACAAGGCCTCGGTGGGACATATCCGACCCCGAGTATTTAATATCACGACCAATAGAGAATGTTCCCTCATTGTGCAATCTAGATAACATGGCCTCGATGGAATGAATGCGCCCCAAGTAGTTAATATCATGGCCACAAGGGAATATTCATTCTTTGTGCTATCCAGATAAGGCCATGATGGAGAAACTCTGACCCTATGCCAATGAGCACAACAAAGGCCTCGGTGGGGCATACTCGACCCCGAACCATTACTATCACGATCAAAGGGAATATTCCCTTCTTATTCCATCTAGATAAGGCTATGGGTAGATACTCCGACCCCATGCCAATGAACACAATAAGGCCTCTGTGGGATATACCCGACCTTGAGCCGTTAATATCATGGCCACAAGGGAATGTTCCCTTATTATGCCATCCAAATAGCATGGCCTCGACGAATGAATGCAGCCCCAAGCCATTAATATCACATCCATAAATAAGGGAGAAACTCCGACCTAAGCCAATGAACACAACAAGGCCTCGGTAGGATATATCCGACCCTGAGCCGTTAATACCACAATCATAATGGAATGTTCTCTCATTGTGCCATCCATACAACATGACCTCGGCGTAACAAATATAGCCCCGAGCTATTGGAGTTATAATTGATACCGACATGGATAGAAGATTTTCAACCTATGGTGGTCCTTTAGAACACTGGTAATAGCGTCCCATATTGATTTCTTCAAAAAATAAAATAAGACGGTAAATATAATAGGGATGATGTATCACGCACTCCGTACCGACTCGAAGATATCGAGGGAACTGAAGTAGCATCCTACCCCATGTTACCCAAAATAATAATCTTGAACCTTATAGTCCCAAGTCCCGGTGAACCGAACTACGGATCAGGGGGTGACCAACACTATGAGAGATTTTTCCCATGCTAGGCAAGCCTTAAGTTTACAAACGCCACAGATATCCAACAAATTTCCTTGTGCTATGCTCCTACGGATCTGAAATGAGATAGCCAATGCCACATGGGCATTTTCCTTCCCCTACTAGGTATATCCCAAGGCTGCAAATACCACGAAGGCCTGTGGGCCCTCCCAATGCTATGTACCTCCAACTATGAGTGGAAACACCGTGGGGGAATTATCCCTCCACACGCTAAATATTAAGTTGTAGATATTTGAGTCTTCTTTCATCTGGAACTGAAATCACCTCAAACCGGTATTAGAGTAAAAAGTTATAGCCAGAATACAAAATTTGTGCGAAGTTATAATTTCTGAAATTGTACACTGTTAGAACGTTTTTTTTTTTAAGTTTATGGCCTCCAAAAATTCAAATGTCACGTATATTTTTTCTAGCTATGCATCCAAAATATTATTTCACCTATATAAGAAATAAAAATCATAATAAAAATATCTAAAACATGCCTAGCTCATGACGTAACTGTGAATATTTCTTCCAACGTGCCTAGCCCACCTGGTAAAGTAAT
Organism: Zanthoxylum bungeanum; assembly: GCA_019454045.1. Classification (NCBI taxonomy): domain Eukaryota; kingdom Viridiplantae; phylum Streptophyta; class Magnoliopsida; order Sapindales; family Rutaceae; genus Zanthoxylum; species Zanthoxylum bungeanum. The sequence goes on from SKCR01027611.1 coordinate 15,079, forward strand.
AAAAACGTCAGTATGGTTAATCATTTCATTAAGTTCTTTAGACATACCTAAGACAATGTATTATTCTCCATTTGATTTTCTGATGAGTTTTTCATTTGCCAAAGGTTTTGGAATGATCCCCAAAACTTGACTGCCACTTTATTGCACCGCCTTTGAAACACATCCCATCTCTAAAATTGCCGCTGCCATATAATTAGTGCATGTTTCTTTCTTCCATAACTCTACCCAATTCTTTTGCAGCTTCAATAAATTCTAATTTAGTTCTTTAGCTAGTTCCACAAAACACTCAGATAATAGTGATTTTTCGTCTTGAAGTTTTCTCCATTTTCTTTTCTCTCTTATCTGGATGTGTCGAAGAGAGAAATGATGATGTATTTATGGATCCTGAAAAAAAGCGAGTAATACAAAAACTAATACCTGCAAAATGACAATTTCAAATGATAGTAAAATAGATCGTGAAAGTAAAAAAGTTTAGATACTGTCAGCAAATTAAAGTAAAGGAAATCAAAACAGTAAATTAAAGTAAATCAAAATAATAATTTTTAAAAAATATATTTACTGGTAGTTGTGATTATGGTTCATATCTTCATCTAGTTTTATGTACAGTAACGAATTGAAGGCCCTCTATGAGTCGATATGATTCCCATCCAATTTTCTTATAAATTGGGAAACATGGTCTTTTGAAATCAGATTTCCAAGACTGTATTATTGTATTTCTTTTTGAAATTGTGTATGCAAATTGTGATCATGTCCACCGGGATGCATCTATAGAGTCAATGATATATCATCTAAAGACTCTTTACTCAATCTATCTCTAATGAATTGAATTTTATCTTCGTGATTGTCAAACACCATTCTGTGTTGCACGTCCAGCGTGCATATTTATAACAAACACCTAATTGTTTAACTCTTTGTTTCTTGGTATATGTTGCTTTTCCCTTCATCAGCATGTAAGAAATGAAAGAGTTAGAGCTTACTTCCAAGCGAACCATTGCTTCAATTACCCAACGAATATCCACTAAGAATACCATTGATAATAAGAAGTCTCATTTTTTCGATGCGTGCTTTGTAAATTTTCATCAGGGAATTTTAGGGGAGAGAATGAAAATGATTGTGTAGTTTTACGAGAGTTTCTACCATTCCTTGATTGTAGGGTATCAGTAATTTTAAGAAACAAAAAGAACCGACTTAGAGTCATAGAATATCGTTATCTACAAAACTCAATAAAAAATAGAAATTAGACAAATAGAAAAAAAAAAAAAAAAATAAAAGCTTGAAATACATAATCATTACACTGGATTTGAAAGGAATAACGATTCTTGAAAATTTGAACACTCTAAAAATGGTTTCAGACGTTGTCCATTCACTTTAAATACATCAACATCCTTAAGATTCTTAATTTCAATAGCTCCATCAGGGTAAATGTGCTTCACAATAAATGGGCCACTCCATTTGGATTTCAATTTTCCTGGAAATAAATGAACACGAGAATTATAAAGTAAAAATTTTTGACCAATTTCAAATATTTTTCATGAAATTCGACTATCATGAAAGGCCTAACTTTTTATTTTAAGAATTTTTGTATTCTCATATGAATCATTCCTTAGCTATTCAAGTTCATTTAATTGTATTTTATGTTCATGACTGACATTTTCATGGTTTGAGTTGAATGCTTTAATAGCTCAATATGCCTTATGCTCAAGTTCTACAGGCAAATGACAAGGTTTTTCATAAACTAGACGATAGAGAGACATTCTAAAAAATGTTTTGAAAGCTGTTCGATATGCCTAAAGTGCATCAGTAAGTCAAATGGACCAATCTTTGCGATTTGGGTTAACCATTTATTTCCAAAATTTATTTGATTTCCTTATTTGCTAGTTCAACTTGACCATTTGTATAAGGATGATATGAGGTAGACACTTTATGTGCAATTCCATATTTTTTAATTAATGACTCAAAAGACTTGTGTAGACATTGTATTTTTGCAAAAGCCCGATGATGAGCCTCGTATGGAGGCACTGCCTGAAAAGTTACAGAAGTTGCGAAAAACGAATACCGGAAGGAAGGAAAACCTCCAAAATTAGCATCTCATCAGATTCAGATTCACTAGATAGGCTCGGATTCGCTCAATCAGTTTCTGCTCTAAACCTTAGCCTCAGACCTCCCATGCAAGCCCAATCCACACGGCCCAAAACATGTCCAAAATCCTATACGGCCCATGTAATCCACACGCCCAAATCCTCCAAATTTAACAAGATTTGAAATCCCTCACTTGCCAAACTTAACAAAGATTTGAAATCCCATCCTTTCCAATTTAACAACATTTAAGATAACCTCATCACCAAATTAAGGAGATTGCATTCCCTAATAATTTGAGAAGATATCTCTCAAATAAATATGATTTGTTTGGAGATCCCTTGAAATCATTATAAAAAAGGCACCAATCATCACCAAAAAGAGTCTTATTCTCTTGGAGGGTAACCCTAGGCTCTTTTTATTCTTCTTGAACGATAACCCTAGAACAACAACCACCGAAACACAAAGCAAAAAATCCAAAACAACCGAAACACAAAGTAAAAAACCAAAACAACAAAGCATTACTGAAACAACCACAAGAACAAACAACAACCACCGAAACAACCGAAAGAACAAACAACAACCACCGAAAAATAGTGAGAAAAAATAGAAAAAATAGTGAGGAACAAATAGAAAAAATAGAAACTTGAAAACCTAGGAAACCGAAACCACAACCAACCAGCCAACATCTCAAAAAACAACTAGAAATAGCACCTAAAAATAACCAAAATAGCACAAAAAAAACAACCAAAACAGTACCAAAAACAACCAGAAAAATAGCACAAAAAAAAAACCAAAAGAGCACCAAAAACAACCAAAATAGTACCAAAAATAACCAGAAAACAGCACCAAAAATAACCAGGAAAATAGCACCAAAAACAACCAGCGAAACAGCAAATATCAACCAGAAAATAGCAAAACAACAACCAGAAAATAGTAAAGTAGCAATCAGAAATAGCAAAACAGAAACCAGAAAATAGTAAAACAGTAACCAGAAATAGCGAACCAGTAACCAGAAATAGCGAACCAGCGATCCTTCCGGCAACGACCTAACATAATTCCGAGAAAGCAACTTAAAAAGTAAGACCTGAGGGCACTATTATCATATTTATTTTATAGTTCCGGACGCTGCATGCCTAGCTGGACGTGAAATAAGTCCAGCCAGGTATACGGAGTCCTACATCAAAGACGGCCAAATTTTTTCTGGTCATATTTTTCTTTCTTTGGCATTTTGTTATTTATCCTTTTTTTTAATCTATTTAGTCACTTTTTATTTATCATTTCGCCTTTATTTTTTTTTGTCTTGTTTATGATTATACGTATATGCATTGTTATATGTTTTTATGTGCGTTTACATTGCATTGATGATTATATATGTTATTATCCCTTGCGGTGTATCGGATGGAAACCCAAACGTAAATTCCGTAGCCGAATCCAAATGGACAGTAGGGCGGTCTGTACTTGGGATACAACTCCACGTGTAGCTCAAGAAATATTCATATATGCGTGACTAACCCCCATTTTGTTTGCTTCTTATTTATTGATGCTTTTCCCGATTTTGATATAGTTTTCGTTATCGCATCTTGTATTTCTTAATTTAATATGCTTTTAGAACTTTGTTATTGTGATTATTATTTTGATTGGGTATGTTATTATATTTTTATTTTCTTTTTTGCATGAATTGCATTAAGACTTGGCTATACCATTGTGTGAACTTGTCCATTATACTGGCATAAGTAAGAGACCATTCTGAAGGAAGCGGGGTTAGAGGTCTTCCCCTACGAGGGGTGAGTGCGGCCTTAAATATTTCCTAGTTCATGTTGGGTGATGACTCCTTTATTCTCCGGTTTAATCCCCCGTGGGCTAATTAATACTCTCTACGGGTTACAAGCCCAACAGTGTTGTGGTCGCCGAACATCATAGGCATAGCGGTAAACCCCGCTTCCTTCCTATAGATGGTGACTCCACTGGGGATAAAGAATCAGCCCCGAAATAATGTCTTGTCGTGTCCGTGACTTTGGCTTTGGTTAACCAAGTCTCATATATTTTGCTTACCCTTATTACCCCCGTTGGCGTCATGTATTATGAAGTCACTTTCACTCAAGGCAGTGGATCATTATATGATGATAACCATCACTCGTTGGCACGTACCCTGTTAGTGTTCCTAGAACATGCCAAGGATATATAAGTCATGATTAAGTGTGAATATGATCATAAAAGTTGCGGAATGACTTACAATGATCGGATTTGAATTTTAAAAATTTGCGTTGATCTTGAAGCTCAAAGCTTTATGTGTTGATTCCAACTCTATGATGGGTTTCCTTATCACATTTGTTAACTCCTTGAAGTGCTAGCTTGATTGATTTTTCAACAAAATCAAAGAGAGGAAGAGAGGAAGCTCACGCCCATTCTAGGGTTCTTGTGAGTGTTTGGCTTGTGTGTTATGTGTTGGAAGAGAGAGATATTTGATTTTGGTAAAGGGTTTTTATGTTTTTCACCCAAAACCAAGTGGTTGGGGTCTTAGTTTCACTTAAACCAAAACCAAGTGGTTGGAAAGTAAGTGTTTTTGGTATAAATGCCAACCACTCTCCCAACCACCACTTCACACATGTGAAGTGGGCCCCACCTTTTGAGTTCAAAATTCAAAAGGTCACTACGAATATTTACCGTGGCTCGGATCCGTTTAATCCGACTAAACGAATTTTTCGTCGCTAAAAATTAAATCTAATTTAATTAAATAACGATACCTCACAAATATATTATGAATGCCGTTTACGAATTAATTCTAAATTAATCTGTTCGCTCGTATTAAATTCCGATTTTAATTTCGTATTGAAGTCTAATTCCAATTAATATATCCGATATATTAATTTTAGCCTATATACATAAATTAAATAGAAAAATCAAATTTAACTATTAAATTTATTTTACCGATTAATTTCAAATTAATCACGTTTCTCTCTTCCGAACCCATTTTATCCCAGATTAAATAATGGCTCAATTAATACCATATTAATTTTCTCTCTCTTAATTAATCCCAGATTAATTCTAATCGAGTCAATTGTCATTCGATAAATCTTTGGGAAGTGACCCAAGAGACCCCTAGATATGTTGGAAGTAATTCCGATTGTCGTACTATCCGAACAAGTGCGTACCTCGTACCATGTGCCTACGAATTTACAAGACATGATTGGCTTCTAGCAAAACATCGTGCCTACCCAATTCTTTAGAAATATTCTTTAAGGAATATATAATCTTTTTCCAGAGCATTAAGTATAGCGATCCAGTATTGGATGTCACATCCTAGGCCTGGGGCTGGAATTGTGTCTGCCCCGTACGAAGCATATATCGGATCTCTGGTAACTAGTCTCTATAATCGGATAATCATGACCTTGTCATATTATCCCGATGAATGCAGTACTTAAAAGTACTAGTTCCATATCCTACGTGATCATCATCTCTATATGACTGAAGTGATACTTCCATCTTGACATCAGATCCAATACACTACGATTCTCAGTATACCTAGAAGAGGCGTACACGAAACTTGTTAAAGCCCCGGATGACATAAACTAAAGTATATTGATTGTCGTAAGTATTAGCGATGCAAGTCTCAGGTTAAGACCAAATACACCTACCCTGAATGCAGACTCCCATATACACATAGTCATATTACCAATGAGATTCCGCGGGGAACCTGTTTTCATACCATCGGTAAACACAACCTTCTATCACACTTGCATAAATATCCAATACTTAAATATATGACAACTATGCTGTTATGCTCCCATAACACGCTCAAGTGCAATACTAGTCTATTCCGCATTATCGATGTCCAGTCTCGATAATACTACGACTAGGGATATTTAATGATTAAACCTTAGTGGATTAACATTGTCTCATATCTTATTAATCCGGTACTAATCATATGGACTTTTATCATTTATATATATCCCGGTAATCCAATTAAAAATGATAAAAGAGCAATTTCCTCTGTCACATAGTTAATTTGTACAATAACACCATGTTCTGTAAAATAGCGATGTCATGGGTCATAATTATCCAACAATCTCCCACTTGGCCTATAGCCAATCACTCAAGTGTCTTACACCTGAACTATGTATGGGTCGCTCAAAATTCTGCTGAGAAATAGCTTTCGTCAGTGGATTTACAAGGTTATCATCTGATGCAATCTATTCGATCATCACATCACCACGATGTATGATCTAACGAATCAGATGAAATAGTCGAAGTACATACTTGAATCGTTGATGAACCGCGGTTCCTCAGCTTGTGCTGTAGCCTAACTCAGCTGCTAATAGAACTATTCCTAATCTAATTAGGAATTATATATATCCAAAATGATTCTTTGCTGCCTCAGCTGCAACAATATTCCACTTTTGTTGTTTATTCGGTAATAATATCTTGCTTGGAAGATTTCCAGCTCACTGTTCCGTTATCCAAACTAGATAGTACCATTATTACGACTTATAATCATTTTTGTCGGTTTGGAAACTTGCAACAGTGAACCCAAACACTTCAAGTTCTCCTTCTCCATAACTTAAAAAGCATTCTTAGTTCGTCTAAGATACTTAAAGACGTTCTGAACAGTAATCCAGCGACCATCACATAGATTGGCCTGGTTATGACTCCATATGCTCAAAGCATATGATACACCAGGTCGCGTATATATATTTCAATGTACGAGTTCTCAGAAAGTGCCAATAACTTTTAGATCTATCCCAGTAGATCCTTATTTATAGAATAAAGGTTGCCTCTCCCAAGTATTCTATGGAGAATTTTCATGAAAACCAAGCTTTCACCGATTGCATTATGGGAATGTCATTTCTAAGAAATGATAAATCATCATTATATAGGACAATCACTGTCAGTGCACTCTCACTAACTTTCTTATATACACAAGAATCATCTTTGTTTTGAATTAAATCATATACATTATGATTACATCAAAACGATGGTTCCAAGAATTCAATCCATAAATGGATCGATTTAACTTGCAAACTTTGTTTGCATGTATTTGGTATGAAAAAAAGGTCAGGATATTGTAAACATCCTCCAAAAGGTTTCCATTAAGGAAATCGATTTTGACGTCCATTTGCCATATTTCGTAAATGAAATATGCAGCAATAGCAAACATTGTGCAAATGGATTTAATCATGGCAACAAGTGAAAAATTTTCATCGTAGTCGATATTATGTCGTTGACGATACCCTTTCTGTACAAACCTAGTTATGTACATTTATATATTGCCATCCATGTATGTCTTCCTTGAAGACACATATAGTACCAATAGGCACAATGCCTTCTGGTACATCAACCAGTGTCCAAACTTGGTTTGTATACATGGAATCCATTTCAGACTTCATGGCACTTTGCCATAAAAGGGAGTCGATACCTTGTATCACTTCCTCATACGTAACTGGTTTGTCTTCCTCAATAAGATTGACATCGTCATGAGATGAGATCAGAAACCCATACTCCCAGATTATTTTCTGACTATCTTCGACCTACGCGATTCTTGTGTATTCGGAGATTATTGGTACAGTTTCATCCATGATGAACTGTTGGTGTTCCATGAGGATTCAGTGTCTGGAACATTATTACTCCGATTTTCATCGAGTTTTACTTTCCTCCCACTTACCACTGCATATAGGTATTCCTCTTAGGAAAACCGCATGGAGAGCAACAATTACATTGTTCTCTTGTGAGTTGTATAAGTACTATACTTTAGGTTCCTTAGGACAACCTACAAATTAGACACTTATCCGATTTGGGTTCCAGTTTGGTATTATCCAAAAATATGCCCGGTATTCCCAAATCTTCAGGAATGAGAAACCTGGTTCTTTCCTATTCATATATAATATGAAGTTTGTCTAACAGATTTACATGGAACCTTATTCAAAATAAGTATTGCACTGTTTAAGGCGTATCACTAGAAGGAAATTGGTAGCTCAGAGCGACTCATCATTAACCTTACTATGTCCAACAAAGTTCGGTTTCTCTGTTTGGACACACCGTCAAATTGAGGTGTCTCGGGAGGAGTCCACTATGAAAGAATACCATTCTCTTCCAAGTAATCTTGAAACTCATATATTTAAGAATTTTACACTATGGTCCGACCGTAATGTTTTTAATACGTTTACCGGTCTGTTTTCTTACATCGTGTCAAAACTCTTTGAATTACTCAAAAGTTCCTGACTTATATTTCATAAAATACACATAACCGTAACACGATGCCACATCCATAAAGGTTACAAAGTAGTCATATCCACCTCTAGCCTAGCTAGACATAGGCCCACTTACGTCACTATGAACGAGGGCTATCAGATCAGTGGCACTTGCACTTTTACCAAGTAAAAGGTGTTTTAGGCACTTTGCCTAATAAACTAGATTCGTAGATATCATTTGATTTAGAATCAAATTTGTCCTAGTACCCACTCTTCGAAAGTGTGGATATACGAGTCTTGTTAATGTGTCCCAGACATCAATGTCACAAATAAGTCTCATCTGATTAATTCAGTTTGAGCTATTTGTTTGTCATGTTATACATTTGAGATTTATGTATATTCAAAATATAAATACTGTTATTCACATATAATGTGTTTGTCTCAATATCATCTTTATAAACAAAACACTTAGTGTTCTAGAATATAAATGTATATCCGCAACGGGTTATACTAGATATACATATAATTTTATAGTCAAACTAGGTACATTATAACAGTTTCCTAATTTGAGTACATGCCTCAAGGGCAGTTCCTAAATTTAGGTTTCTACGGTTAAAACAGCGACTCTCGTCCCGTTTTCGACTCGCAGGTAGATCTCAACTGAAGTCAGTCTCCTGCTAATCAGCAGATTCTGCACATCAGTACATATTTATGTACAACACTTAGTATCAAAAATCCAATTTTGAAACCAGTAGTGAACACGTTTATGATAAACATACTTGAAGCCAGAGCCTTGCTCCGCCTTCACTTCCTTCATGTCTTCCTTATTCATACGACAGTCACGCTTCCAGTGACCCCGTTTGCCACAATTTAGGCAGACATCTTGGGATATGTCATTTGTCTTCCTAGAAGACTGTGATGATTTTGTCTTTGCCCTTTTCCACACCCTAGAAGCCTTCGGCCAAGCCTTGGCCATCTGGGATGTCGAAGTAAGATGCGTCTTGCATTTCTTGCCCTTTTTGCAAACTCTGGCTCTGTCTCATTGATCATAGCCATTAACTCTTCAAGAGTTTTCTATTGCAATTAGTACTTCTAAGATCTAAGGTTAGATTTATGAAGATCTTTAATTTCAACATCATGGCATAAAGATCTGATCCTTAGTTCTGACGACGGAATTAAAGATTCATTGCGGCAAACATAACGGATTGAATACTAAAGTTTTCATCACGATGAGTCTTCCAAAGCACATGCTCCACTATTCGCTCAATTCCGAGCTTAGGCCCGAGAGGTTTCTCTATCAAATAGAGTAACTTCTCGACTCCCAGGACTATCCTGAGATTCGTTTCTCATTCTAGAAAATTATGCCATTAAAGACATTTTCACCTAGGATTATGTTCTTTGACGCTAATCTTTCAGTTATCTTAATTGCTATAGTCCGACTATCCAATCAACGATTTCGGGTATAATATAATGTAATGATTACTATAGTCTAACTATATAATTAATTACAATTTGATTGGTTAAATTCAAATATATTGATTATTATAATCCAATTATATAATGAACTATAAATGAAGTAGTAAAATTTATATTGATTACTATAATCCAATTATATAATCAACTATAAATGAAATAGTTTGAATACAGTCCAACTGTTCAATTAAAACAACAATTGAATATTAGTCCAGCTAATATACTTATTAATAAATAATGACAAAAAATGAAATGAGCGCGTATTGACAAGTATCTAAACGAAATTATAAATTTAATACTTGCCTTGCACTATTTTTCGACGAGCCTCTAACCCCTTTGTGGAGTACTCGGGAAACCTATTTTCCTAGTGGGCTAGGATCCATTAAATAACATTCAACATTGACTTTGGCCAACAAGTTGTATGATATTTAACTAGGTAGATCTCTAAGATCAATTGGATCTCATCCAATTCATATATCTGGTAGGTGAACCTCTAAGTCCGATATATATATATATATATATATATATATATTATATATATATATATATATATATATATATCCAATATATTTCCTAACTTTTTCCTCTGAATCAACTAAGCCTTGGCTTTGGCTCAACAAGCTTAATGATTCCAGTTAAGCGGGACCCATTGACTTTGGAAAGCTTCATAATCCATGTCGATGAACAAGAAGTGACCTTGACTTTGGCCAACAAATCACAACTTGCCCAAGACATGCGATATGGAACAAAGCCTTCATGGTTCAAACACATCCGCGATGGACAAAGGTCTTGACTTTGGCCAACAAACAAATGTCAATCTTGGATCTTGAGAGAGAACCACTCAATGGAAGGAAAAACGCTTAATTTTAAAGTGAGGGTTTTTTCGCATAAAATTTGGCAACCAATTTATTATCTTGATTAGGTCTCATCATACACCCTTAAGTATGCATTCTAAAAGCATAATAAGGCGTGATAAATAAATTAATAATGATATGCGGATGGATATTTGTTCCTAAAACAAATCACTCCCCTTCCTCTACCCGGCTAGCACTATTCTAACTTCTATCAATTACATAATACATCAAAGAAACCTCATTAACATTGGGGAATTGGTAAGAAGAGAATTACAAGAATAAGGAGATAATAGGCTGGACACGCATGTCCAATTAATAAATTCTAAAATTATTACAATAATTTTCAAAATTGCCCTCACCCTTCTAATATACATCCGATATACATTATTCATACAACACATTCATGTATTCACACAAAGCATGTTATTCAATCAATCTAATCCAATTAATTAATTTTTGAATTAATGACCATCCAATATTCAAACAATGATTTGATTTGCGCGAGTCCAACTCATTTAAGAATAAATACTTAAAGTAGGTATTCTTGAATTATATCGAACTACAACTTTAAATCTAATTTATTTGTATTCAATACTAATTCCAATTTAATTCCAAATTAAACACTTACACTTATTTATGTGCCTTAAAGAATGGATTCCAAATCCAATCTTAATAGGTCTCAAAGGCCCAATAACATCCAATATCCTTTTTAATTAAAGTCCAATGGGATTTTAATTGATTCTTAAGGCATGGGCTTTGGCCATAATGGATCAAACCCAAAATGCCAAGGCCCAATAGGAATCACCCTATTGCCAACAAATCAATTTAGGCCCAGTTAAATTCTTTAAAGGCCCAAGTGAGGAATTGGTTTTGGGCCCAATTGGATCCAATCCAAATGTCCAAAATCAAACTTGGTCTAACCAAGCGCATTAAGCCCAAATACACACTTTTAGCCCAATTCAAAATTTAAAGGCTAATTATTATAATTTCAATATTCCAATATCATAATTATTATAATTAAAGTGTATTATCCATGATTAATTATTAAGCTAATATTTCCAAGACACCATTTAAACTAATTAATCATGATTTAATTAATCAATTTGTGTATAACACAAATTGCAGCAAAACATCTCATTTTATGCTTATCATGCTCATTGAATTTAACATAATCTTTATCGATTTTGATTTCAATCTAATCAAATCAACAATCAACATTTATATCATGCATTAAACACATCCAATGTTGTAAAATCAAAAAATTCAATGTGCAGTCCACTGCCTAGGGTATTCGGCCAAGCTTAAGAAATTTTGGATTTTTGATCCAATCAATTTGTCTCAAATCTAATCACGCACAACTCTAAGTTAACATAATCTAAGCATACTCAAATAATCAATTTGAAGAAATAATGCTCAAAACATAAAAATCCCAAATTAAAGTCTCATGAACCCTAGAAAAATCATGCTTAAAATTGGCCCATGATACCATTATTATTGTCCCTAGAATATACCAAGGATCTATAAGTCATGATTAAGTGTGAATATGATCATAAAGTTGCGGAATGAGTTACCATGATCGGATTTGAATTTCAAAAATTTGTGTTGATCTTGAAGCTCCAAGCTTTGTGTGTTGATTCCAACTCTATGATGGGTTTCCTTATCACCTTTGTTAACTCCTTGAAGTGCTAACTTGATTGATTTTTCAACAAAATCAAAGAGAGGAAGAGAGGAAGCTCACGCCCATTCTAGGGTTCTTGTGAGTATTTGGCTGTGTGTTATGTGTTGGAAGAGAGAGACATTTGATTTTGGTAAAAGGTTTTTACCCTTTTCACCCAAAAACAAGTGGTTGGGGTCTTGGTTTCACTTAAACCAAAACCAAGTGGTTGGAAAGTAAGTGGTTTTGGCATAAATGCCAACCACTCTCCCAACCACCACTTCACACATGTGAAATGGGCCCCACCTTTTGAATTCAAAATTCAAAAGGTCACGATGAATATTTGTCGTGGCTCGGATTCGTTTAATCCGACTAAATAAATTTTCCATCACTAAATATTTAAATCTAATTTAATTAAATAACGATGCCTCGCAAATATATTAGGAATGCCGTTTACGAATTAATTCTAAATTAATCCGTTCGCTCATATTAAAGTCCGACTTTAATTTCGTATTGAAATCTAATTCCAATTAATATATCCAATATATTAATTTTAGCCCATATAAATAAATTAAATAGAAAAATCAAATTTAACTATTAAATTTATTTTACAGATTAATTCCAAACTAATCGCGTTCTCTCTCTTCCGAACCAATTTTATCCCAGATTAAATAATGCCTCAATTAATCACATATTAATTTTCTCTCTCTTAATTAATCACAGATTAATTCTAACCGAGTCAACTGTCATCGGTGAATCTTTGGGAAACGACCCAAGAGGATATGTTGGTAGTAAATCCGGTTGTCGGACTATCCGAACAAGTGCGTACCTCATACCACGTGCCTACGGATTTACAAGACATGGTTGGCTTCTAGCAAAGCACCGTGCCTACCCAATTCTCTAGAAATATTCTTTGAGGAATATATAATCTTTTTCCAGGCGTAGTATACGTAGTATTGCGTATAGCGATCTAGTATCGGATGTCACATGCTAGGCTTGGGGCTGGAATTGTGTCTGCCCCATATGAAGCATATATAAGATCTCTGGTAACTAGTCTCTATAATCAGATAATCATGACCTTGTCATATTATCCCGATGTTTGCAGTACTTAAGAGTACTAGTTCCGTATCCTACGTGTTCATCATTTCCATATGACTAAAGTGATACTTCCATCTTGACATCACACCAAATACATTACGATTCTCAGTATGCCCAGAAGAGGCATACACAGAACCTGTTAAAGCCCCAGACGACCAAAACCAAAGTATATTGATTGTCGCAAGTATTAGCGATGCAAGTCTCACGTTAAGACCAAATACTCCTACCCTGAATGCAGACTCCCATAGACACATAGTCATACTACCAATGGGATTTTGTGGCGTCAATCCAAAGTGAAGCGTTTTCCGTACCATCGGTAAACACAACCTCATATCACACTTGCATGAGTATCCAATACTTAAATATATGAGAACTATGCTGTTATGCTCTCATAACACACAGTAGTGCAATACTAGTCTATTCCGCATTATCGATGTCCAGTCTCGATAATACTGCGACTAGGGATATTTAATGATTAAACCTTAGTGGATTAATATTGTCTCATATCTTATTAATCCGGTACTAATCATATGGACTTTTATCATTTATATATATCCCGGTAATCTAATTAAAAATGATAAAAGAGCAATTTCCTTTGTCACATAGTTAATTTGTATAACAACACTATGTTATGTATAAATAATGATGCTATGGGCCATAATTATCCAACATACCTTAGGATATAAAAAAAGGCATTCTCACTTGGTCGCTAGAACCTTTGGGGGGGAGACCTAGTTGTATGCAACCCTTCACAATGAGAGCTTTATTCATACCCTTGTAAGCCCACACACGAACCATAGTTATGTGTCCTATATAAGCTACCCTATACTTGTTTTTGGGCCCATTATCACTTGGATCCATTTGAGCTTCTCGTCATAGATACGAACTTGTTGGGCAACTTAAACTGGGACGAGTTTTTATCTTATAATGATTAGGCTAAAAGTTTTCAAAGTGACGATGAGCCACCTTGTGTTTGTGCCCCTTATCATTTGAAGTTGTTTAGCCACCATATTACAATAGTGTAAACTTGTTGGGACTTTTCAACTGGGACAAGTTTACACCTCGCGATAATTTAATTGAACACTTTAAAATTATAATGGCCCAACTTGTATGAAAATATTGATGAGCTTATAAGGTCCAAATATGATCCGAATATGCCAGATGCATGGGTCCGATACCCACAATGACTTTCATCCAGGAAGGGTAAGCCTTGTAATGGCATATTTGTATACTTTTGGATATCTTCAAGTCCATCTCCACCACAACCTTGACTACCAAGGGCCCAATTCGTCATTTCTAGATAATGGAATGATCCATATAATAGGCTTAATCAATATTGTAAATGGGCGATCTTTGTCTTTTACTGATGAAAAGGGACCGAGGTAGCCTAGGTTGACCCATGTAGCATAAGAATGATCTTTGTGTGCCCCACATTGGTGTATAAATGAGTCATACCTAGGGCAGAAATGGACTTACCACGGGTGTGAGAGGAATAAGGTCGGAAGGATATATGCTATTTTGATAACCACGTGCATCTCATGCATACATGCATCATGCTGACCCCTTGTCTTAACAGCCATTATAGAGATCCGTTGGGTTAGAAAAGAATGAAGACTTGTCAAGAAGAGGTTAGCAAGCATGAATGTGTCAGGCAGTGAAAGTTCCCGCATGAATTAATTAGAGACCGACATCACCAAAATTACCGAGTAACTACAAGCTTTGACTAATGCTGTGACCAATCTGACAGTACCCCGCATAGTGGGAATAGAAAATAATTAGGATGGTAGGCGTGAGGAGCCATAGAATCGGGTGAGTAAAGAAATCCTTATTTTTGATGATGACATGGCTGAGTATGCCCCGGGAAGGATAGCAGGGCCTCGGGCAGAGTTACAGAAACTCAGAGAACAAGTAGAGTTAGTTACCCTCAAGATGAAGGGAAAACATGAAGATCTATTAAACTGTGATGCAATGACTTTCAAAGAACAGCTGCGTCCCCAGTTTAAGATGTCTAACATGGCCAAGTTCAATGGACATGGAGATCCAAGGGTCCATCTTCGATAATATATTTAGTGATGAGTTCTGTGGGTTTGTCGAAGTGCCACATGTAGAAGATGTTCGAGATTTCACTGGAAGAGGCACCCCGTAGTATGGTATCATGTCATGGAGAAAAAAGGTAAGGGATGACTGGAGGGAATTAGTAGAGGCCTTTCTGAACTAATATGTCACGAATATAGAGATAGACTTGTCGCTCTGTGACATAGAAAACACCAAACATAAGCTAGAGGAGACATTCAAAGAATATGTGGATCACTGGAGAAGCCAGCTCTTGAAGATATGGACACGGCCCTCGGAGAAGGACTAGATTAAGATGATCATTAAGGGAACCAAGCCCTCCATTTATAACAAGATGAGAATGATGACCTCTATGATTATTGATTTTTGACATGTAAGAGAAACTGTCATGGATATTGAGGAAGAGGAAGCCGAGAATGGAAAGTTTTATAGCCAGAACAGAAGGACCATTGAGGGGCCTTCAGGGACTAACTTGTGTATATATATAAAGATGAATGTAGAAAAAGGAGGCAAGTGTACTTATATATACATATAGATAAGAACAAGTAACTATAAGCATGTATGAGCAAAAGACAAGCATGAAGTTATAGAGGTAAAGAGAGAGAGAGAGAGAGAGGAGAGACAGAGAGAGGAGAGAGAGAGAGAGAGAGAGATATATATATATATATATATATATATATAAAACAGAAAGACAACAGTAAGCATTAGATTGAAAGTATAAAAAATGACAAAGTATATGTGTATACAGGAAGCGAGAGTAAATACTGATAAACCTAATATATATTTAATGAGACTTGGGTTTGGGGGTTGTAGAAAACTACACCCTAGGGAATGGGACTAATGTTATAAAGGAAAGTTTGTAATTTATGCATTATATAGGAATATTAGCAACACGAGTATAGACACGAGTATATAAAGTCATAAAGAGCATAAATGAGTAGTATATGCATAACATGAGAATATATAAAAGATTATGATATGAGATTCTTGGACACAAGTTGATAGTTAGAAAATGGCAAATCAGTTTAAGAACTAAGATATTGGAACTCGTATACGTTCGATG
Source organism: Zanthoxylum bungeanum (assembly GCA_019454045.1). Lineage (NCBI taxonomy): Eukaryota > Viridiplantae > Streptophyta > Magnoliopsida > Sapindales > Rutaceae > Zanthoxylum > Zanthoxylum bungeanum. The sequence goes on from SKCR01027611.1 coordinate 31,558, forward strand.
TCTGATATAGTAGAATAACTTCGATTGTATGTGTATAAATATAAATTATACCATATGTTGATTGTGAGCCACCAGCAATGTAAGTTATAGAGGTAAGCTAAGTTATGATGGTTTGAATGTGTCCATGTATAGATAAATATAGATATGTATGAATGTAAGATAAATTTAGCACGTTTTAGTTTGAGCAAGCATTCGGTTGATATTTAAGCACATAGTTTGCTAGATCATTATAGACGGAATCATAGTTAGAGCGGAAAGGAGCATGAGAAATGCATATCTGCATATGCATGTGTGTATGTGTTAAGATTTTCAGAGTCAAGTAAAAGATTTCAAATGTTTTTGAAAAGAATTATATTTCAGAAAATGTTTTCACAGTTTGAGTTACAGATTATAGTTTTATGGTTTTTCGGGGCATGAGGTAAAAAATTACCTCAGTATGTAACTATTACAGAGATACAGTTGGAATTGATGGATTCAGAGAGACATGTGCACATGTGGAGGACTGAGGGGACGCTCTCAGATCCTCAAGCTGGGGCTAGGGGGATAAGCGATACACAACGCCCCTAGACCCAACAGTTTGAATTTGGGTGGTAGCATAGATCCGTACCCCCAGCTCCAGTTTGTGGCTTGGGGGTCAGCGACACGTAGCGCCCCAAGACCACCAGTTTTGAGATAGTAGTGGCATACTTTGGGGGACAGCGACATGTATCGCCTCAAAGTCATGGATTTGCATTACTGGCTCCAGTTAGGCGCATGGGGGACAACGGTATATAGCGCCCTCATATGTCCAGGTTTTCAGACAGAGATACATATTTCAGATTTCAAATTTTAAGCATTTTTCAGATTTTCAGTACACAGTTTCCAGATTTTCAGTGCCTAGATTTCAGAAAGCCAGATGTTAGTAAATAATTTTCAGAAAACATAGTTTAGAAACAATTTCAGA
>SKCR01027611.1:35000-123173 GCA_019454045.1 Zanthoxylum bungeanum
TATATTATATATTATATATATATATTATATATATATATATTGAGATGTTTTAAACTATAAATGAAAGAATTAATTTAAAGTATGTGAGTAATCAGACAAAAAGAATAATAATCTAGTTATATGTTTGTAAATGGATAAAAAACTAGATAGTTAGCTCAGACCTAATACATAGTTGTATGGACACATAGACAACTGAAGTTAATTCAGAAATAAAGTTAAGACTTTGTGTGTGTTTGATGCTAAAGATGTTTGCATGATTACTTATTGAGTCATTATAACTCACATCCCAACAGTTTGTAGTTTTGCAGGTCAGTAGTAGACATATTGAACCAGAAGAAGTTCGGTGAAGACTTTGAAGACAAAGGATCTTCCCAATTGTAGTCAAGAGAGTCCTAGGTCGAGTTATGGGTCCTCACGGCCCTTTGTATGGTTTTTGCATTTGCATCTCATTTGTATAAGTGATGTAATAGTTTAGTTTTATTTTTGAGTTCTGGACGGTGGCCAAATATTTACATTTTGTTCATTAAGTACAGGTCTGAGGCCTGGATGTTGAGATACCAACCTGAGGTCGAGATTATGTTGTAAATGGATGCTGGCTATAAGCTAGGTTGAATGATGTTCTGCATACATCATGCAGAATTTTCGTCAGAATCAGAGGCTTATGGAGATGGGTTCTCCTGTCTCCTGTCAGTAGCATCCTGGCATAGGCGGGATGTTACATTGTGAGATTGAATTCCTGAAGCAAAAAAATCCACCATAGTATTGTTGGCTTTGCATCCTGTTTAAACATCAAATATCTAACAGTAGCATGGACAAAATAAACAACGATTAAAGAATCAATTAAATATGATCGAAACTTATCCAATACAAATATTAAAGCAAGTAGTTCTTTTTCCAAGGTAGTGTAATTCATTTGTGCACTGTTTAAAGTTATACTCAAGTAATAAACTTCCTTTTTCTGTCCTAATACTGTGCCAACTGCATAATCACTGGCATCATACATTAGCGCAAAAGGCAAAGGCCAATAAGGGGATTGCATGGTAAGAGCATAAATTAAAAGACTGACAATCTTTTCAAATGTTTTTTTTGACATTCTTCTCTATATTCAAATATTGCATCTTTTAATAGGAGGTTACACAATGGTCTGGATATGGTACTAAATTTTTTAATGAACTTCCTATTAATTCGTGCATGTCCTAAGAAAAAATGAATTTCTCTGATAGTTTTTTATGGTGGCAATTAAGAGATTACCTCTATTTTTTCCTTGTCATCCTCAATACATTTAGATGACTCACCGTGACCCAAAATAATTCTCAAAGTAGTCATGAAATGGTATTTTTCACATTTTAACACAAGTTATTTTTCTTCACATATTTCTAAAATATTTTCCAAATTATTCAAGTAATTATTAAATGAGTTCCCAAAAATAGTTATATCATCCATAAAGATCTCTAAATATTGTTCTACCATGTCACTAAATATATTTAACATGCATCGTTAGAATATTATTGGTGCCTAATAAAGTCCAAAAGGTATTTTTCCAAAATAAAAATATTCCAAAGGGACATGTGAATCTAGTCTTTTCTTGATCTTCTAAAGTAATGGGAATTTGATAATAACTTGAGTAACCATCAAGAAAGTAATTTTACAATAGTTATTCTAGACTTTTTAGGCATAACTTGTGTAGGACTTACCAATTTACTGTTGGAGATATGGTAGATAATGTCCACATCAAGAAGTTTAAGAACTTATATTTTTACCACTTCTTTCATTTGAGGGTTTAATCTTCTTTTAGGTTGATGATATGTCCTAATATTATCTTCTAAATGTATTATGTGTGTGCAGATCAATGGATTAATGCCTTTTATTTCATTTAAAGTCCATCCAATTACAAGTTTATATTCTCTCATATTGACAATTTACCTTTTTATTTGCTTATAAAGGAAGAATAAATTACAGCAGGGTAAGTTTGTTCTTCTCCAAGAAATGAATATTTTAATCCTTCTAGAAAAGTCTTTAATTCTAATTTGGGTGCTTCATCATGTTTTTCTTCTTCCAATGTTCATAGTTCCTCAAAATTTTATTTCTCTCAATTTTCTTCTAATTTCTGTGTAGAATCAAGTGAAAAATCATTAGTAATATCCAAATCTAATTGCGCACTTGATTCAAGAATTAGTAGTATAAATTTCCATGGGATCAGATAAACTCCCTTGAATATGTTCCTCCAAAATTGGTTCAATTAGTTCTGTGCTCTCATTTTCACTGTCTTTATCATATAGTTGTTTACACATATTAAGAACATTAAGCTCCAATGTCATATTGCCAAAGGACAAATTCATGAATTCATTTATGTAATTAATTAAAGCATTAACTGTTGCTAAATGTGGATGACCAAGTATTACAAGAATTGGCTTATAATTCTCTAGTACAGATTGTGTTTCCAAGACAATAAAATTCACATGATATTTGAATTTATCGACTTATAATAACATATTTTCCACAATTCCTTTCGGTTCCTTCACTGATCTATCAGCACGTAAAAGAGTAGTTGAAATTGGTTTTAAATCTCCATTATTAAGTTGTTGGTAAATCGGAAATGGAAGCAAATTGACATTGGCTCCAAGATCAAGCAAAACATGTTCAATTTTTTGATTTCCAAAAATACATGAAATTGTTGGACAACCAGGGTCTTTGTATTTTAATGCATTATTTTTCGAGAGAATAGAACTCACCTATTCAACTAGAAAAGCTTCTTTTCTTACTTGATATTTTCTTTTAACAATGCTCAAGTCTTTTAGAAATTTGGAATAAGATGGTATCTGTTGGATGACATCTAAAAAGGAATATTGACATTTACATGTTTGAATATTTCATATATCTATAGGGAATGGTTCAATTTCTTTATTTTTAATCCTTGAGGAAGTGGATGTGTATGAGAAAAATTATTATCATTAACAATTCTCTCTCTTCTAATTAATCCCAGATTAATTTAGAGTGCGAGTCATAAGTCATCGATAAATCTTCGGGAAGCGACCCATGAGATCCCCGGATATGTTGGCAGTAAATTCGGTCGTCGGACTATCCAAACACGTAAGTACCTCGTACTACATTTTACCGATTTACACGACAAGGTTGGCTTCTAGCAAAGCGCCATGCCTACCCAATTCTCCAGAATTATCCTTACAGGAATAAAGGATCTATATCAGGCGTAGTATACGTAGTATTGTGTATGTCGATCCAGTATCGGACTGTCACGTGCTAGGCCTGGGGATGGAACTGTGTCTGCCCCGTACGAAGCACATGTCGGATGTCTGGTAACTAGTCTCTATAATCGGATGAACATGACCTAGTCATATCATCCCAATAACTGCAGTACTTAAGAGTACTAGTATCGTATCCTACGTGACATCATCTCCACTATGACTGGATTGATACTTCCGTCTTGATATCACCCCCAACACACTATGATTCTCAATATACCCAGCATAGGCGTACACAGAACTTGTTAATGCCCTGGACGACGGCAACCAAAGTGTATTGATTGTCACAAGTATTAGCGGTGCAAGTCTCAGGTTAAGACCAAATACACCTACCCTGATTTTGGACTTCCATAGACACATAGTCATACTACCAATGGAATTCCGAGGGGGTCTATCCAGAGCGAAGCTATTTCCGTACCATCGGTGAAACACAACCTCCTATTACACTTGCATGAGTATCCTATACCCAAATATATGAGAACTATGCTATTGTGCCCTCACAAGTCGCACAAGTGTAATACTAGTCTTTTACGTATTTATCGATGTCCAATCTCGATAACACTCTGACTAGGGATATTTAATGATTTATCCTTCGTGGACTGATACTGTCTCATATCATTCTCAATCCAGGAACAAATCATAAGGACCTCTCATCATTTAAACATCTAGGTGTTCTAATCACAAATGATAAGAGTGCAATCTCCTTTGTCACATAGTTAATTTGTACAACAACACCATGATCTGTACAAATAGTGACGCTATGGGTCATAATTGTCCAACAATCTCCCACTTGGCCTATAGCCAGTCACTCGAGTGTCTTACACCTGAACTATGTACGGTTGGCTCAAACTACTGAGAAAAGGCTTTCGTTAGCGGATTTGCATGATTATCGTCTGATGTGATTTATACGATCATCACATCGCCACGATGTATGATCCGAATGAATTAGATGAATATCGAAGTATGTATCTGGATCAGTGATGAGACCGTTAATTCTTTAGCCTGTGCTGCAGCCTAGCTAAGCTGCTAACAGAATTATATATAATCTAATTAGATTTATTATCGACCCAAATGGCTTCTATTACCGCCTCAGCTGCAGCAATAACCTGCATTTGTTGTTTATTCGGTAACAATATCTTGCTTGGAAGATTTCCAACTCACTATACCGTTATTCAAACTGTATAGTACCGCTTGTGACTTTTAGTCATTTTATCGGTTTAGGAAACTTGCAGTAGTGATCCCAGTCACTTCAAGTTATCCTTCTCCACAGATTAAGACAGCATCCTTAGATCTCTAATATATTAACAGATGTTCTTAACATCAATCCAGTGACTATCACTTGGATTGGCCTGTTTGTAAATTCATATGCTCAAAGTGTATGAGACACCAGGTCACGTACATTTTTCAACGTACGAGTTCTCGGAGAGTGTTAACAACTTTAAATCTATCCCAGTAGATCTTTATTCCTAGAATAAAGGTTGTTTCTCCCAAGAATTCTACGGAGAATTATTCTCGAAAGCTAAGCTTTCACCGATTGTTTTATGGGAATATCATTTCCAAGAAATGACATATATTATCATTATTTATAGGACATTATTGTCAGTGCACTCCCACTAACCCTCTTATATACACAAGAATCATATTTGTTTTCAATCAAATCATACACAATTATGATTATATCAAAATGATAATTTCAAGAACTTATGATTGCTTCAATCCAAACATGGATAGAATAACTTGCAAACCTTGTTTGCTAGTTTTGGTACGACAAAACCGACAGGATGTTATAAACATCCTCCAAAAGGTTTCCTTTTCAGGAAAGCGATTTTCCCGTTCAGCTGTCATATTTTATAAATGAAACGTGCAGCATCAGCAAGCATTATCCAAATGGATTTACCGTGGCAACAGATAAAAGTTTTCATCATAATCAACACACTATTGATAACGATACCTTTCCGCTACAAGCCTATCTTAGTACGTTGGTGTATGTTGGCATCCATGTATGTCTTCCTTTAAGACTTATATAGTACCTATAGGCACAATGCCTTGCGGTACAACAACTAGTGTCTAAACATAGTTGATATACATGGAATCCATTTCGGATTCATATGGCACTTTACTATAATATGGAGTCGATACCTTGTATCACTACCTCATACGTAGTCAGTTGGTATACCTCAATAAGATAGACATCTTTATGAGGTGAGATCAGAAACCCATACCCCAGGTTGTTTTCTGACTCTCTCCGACTCACGCGGTTCTTGTGTATTCGAAGATTATTGGTAATAGTTTCATCATTGATGAACTATTTATGTTCCATTATGAATCAGTGCCTTGAATAGTATTATACCGATTTTCATCGAGTTTTACTATCCTCCCACTTACCACTGCATATCGGTATTCCTCTTAGGAAAACCGCATGGTGAGCAACAATCTAATTATTCTCTGGTGAGATGTATAAGTACAATACTTATGGTATCCCTAGGATAACCTATAATTGGAACTTATCCAATTTGGGTTCTAGTTTGGTATCATCCAAACATATGCCTAGCATCCCAAATATTCAGGATTGAGAAACCCAGTTTCTTTCCAGTTCATATCTAATATGAAATCTGTCTAACAGATTTTATGGAACCTTATTCAAAATAAGTTCTGCACTGTTTATGCTTATCCGTTGAAGGAAATGGTAGCTCAGAGCGACTCATGATTAACCTTATGATGTCCAACAAAATTCGGTTACTCATTTCGGACACACCATCAAAATAACGTGTTCCAGGATGAGTCCTCATTAAGAGAATACTTTACTCTTTCAAGTATTTTAGAAACTTATTGCTTAAGTATTTTCATCATGGTTTAACCGTGACGATTTAATACTTTAGCCGATCTGTTTGTCTATTTCGTGTCGAAACTTTAAAAGTTTCAGATTTGTGTTTCAAAAGAAACACATAACCATAATGCGATGCCACATCCGTAAGGTCACGAAATATTCATATCTACATCTAGCCTAGCTAGATATGGGCCCACTTGCTTCACTATGAACTAGAGCTAACAGATCTGTGGCATTTGCACTTTTACCAAGTAAAGATGTTTTAGGCACTTTGCTCAATAAACTAGATTCATAGACTTTATTTGAATGGAATCAAATTAGTCCTAGTACCAACTCTTCAAAAGTGCGGATATATGATTCTTGTTTTAGTTGTGTCCTATACAATAATGTCACAATTAGTTTCTTCTGATCAAATCAGTTTGAGCTATTTGTTTGTCATGTTATACGTTTGAGATTTATTTATATTCAAAATATAAATACTGTTATTCACATCTAATGTGTTTATCTCAATATTATCTTTATATAATAAAACACTTTAGTGTTCTAGAATATAAAGGTTCACCCGCAGCGGGTTAAACACTGATATAGAGATAATGTTTCTAGTCAAACTAGTTACATTATAACAGTTTCCAAATTTAGGTACACACCCGAAGGTAGTTCCTAAACTTAGGTATCTACGGTTAAAACAGCGACTTTCATCCCATTTCCAATTCGCAGATTATGTTGGGTTTCTATTAAGTCCCAAAGATCAAATCAAGCATTGAAACTCATGTGAATACACAAAGGAGAATGGCGGAATCATACTCACTTTGATCGGATTGGATGCTACGAAGAACAAAACTTTTTATGCCCTTTGAGTGAAGCTCTCGGCCATGGTGTTCTTTGTCTTCCATCTTCATCTTCAAGCTCCAAGATTTATCAATGGTGATTCCAAGCTCAAAAGTGGGTTTCCCTATCACCTTGTATGCCTCTAAGGTGTGCTAGCACTTTGAAGATTTGCCACAAATCTTCATCTTTCTTCTAATGGTTCTCGGCCAAGCCTTGAAATGGTGAAGAAATTGGTTTCAAAAACCAAAATGGGAGAGGGAGTATTTGGCCTCCATGGCGGAATACCAAAGAGGGGGAGAGAAAAATAATGGTTTCATTTTTTGTGTATTTGTTAATTGATTTCAAAAAACAATTAAAACAAATACCAAATTCACTTTCAAAAAGTCAAAAAGCAAAAGGCATTAAAGCTTTCCATCATCACACATCACTATTCACATCACATCTATTACTATTCATGACAAGTTATCAAGTCACTCAAAGTGACTGGACATCACATCAATCAAGTTGCCAAGTCACATCACTCAAAGTGACAAGTGATTTGATGCTTGAAGTGACTAGCGATTTAACGCTTGATTTGACTTGGGTGCCGCACTCGAATTCGAAATGCGAATGTGCTCACAAACAATCCCGGGCTCGGTTTCGCTAATTCCAAATTAACGAATTTCTATCGCAACATAATTAAATCTAATTTAATTAAATTATCATGTCTAGTATAATTACTATTCACGTCGCTAACGAATTAATTCTAAATTAATTCGTTCGCCCGAATTAAAATCTAATTTTAATTCCGCGTCGAAATCCAATTTCGTTTAATATATCGAATATATTAATTTACCGATTAATTCCAAATTAATCATTCTCTCTATTTAATAATATTTTATCCCGGATAAAATATCTCCGTAATTAATCCCAGATTAATTTTTCTCTCTCATCTAATTAATCCCAAATTAATAAAGTGTGAGTCATACATCATCGGTGAATCTTCGAGAAGCGACCCATGAGATCCCTGGATATGTTGGAAGTAAATACGGTTATCGGACTATCCGAATACGTACGTACCAAGTACTACGTTTTACCGATTTAGAAGACAATGTTGGCCTCTAGCAAAGCGCCATGCCTACCCAATTCTCCAGAAACATGCTTACATGAATAAGCGATCTATATCAGGCGTAGTATACATGGTATTGTGTATGTCGATCCAGTATCGGACTGTCACGTGCTAGGCCTGGGGCTGGAGCTGTGTCTGTCCCGTACGAAGCACATATCGGATGTCTGGTAACTAGTCTCTATAATCGGATATACATGACCTAGTCATAATATCCCGATAGCTGCAGTATTTAAGAGTACTAATACCGTATCCTACGTGACATCATCTCCACTATGACTGGAGTGATACTTCCGTTTTGACATCACACCCAATACACTACGATTCTCAATATACCCAGCAGAGGCGTACACAGAACCGGTTAAAGCCCTGGAAGACCAAAATCAAAATATATTGATTGTCGCAAGTATTAGCTGTGCAAGTCTTAGGTTAAGACCAAATACACCTACCCTGATTTCGGACTCCCATAGACACATGGCATACTACCAATGGAATTCCGAAGGGGTCTACCCAGAGCGAAGCTATTTTCCATACCATCGGTAAACACAACCTCCTATTACACTTGCATGAGTATCCAATACCCAAATATATGAGAACTATGCTATTGTGCCCTCACAACGCGCACAAGTGTAATACTAGTCTTTTACGCATTCATCGATGTCCAATCTCGATAATACTATGACTATGGATATTTAATGATTTATCCTTCATGGACTGATACTGTCTCATATCATTCTCAATCCAGGAACAAACCATAAGTAAGACCTCCTATCATTTATACATCTAGGTGATCTAATCACAAATGATAAGAGAGCAATCTCCTTTGTCATATAGTTAATTTGTACAACAACACCATGATCTGTACAAATAGTGACGCTATGGGTTATAACTGTCTAACAATCTCCCACTTGGCCTATAGCTAGTCACTCGAGTGTCTAACACCCAAACTATGTACGGTTGGCTCAAACTACTGAGGAATGGCTTTCATCAGCGGATTTGCATGATTATCGTCTGATGCGATTTATACGATCATCACATCGCCACGATGTATGATCCGAATGAATCAGATGAATATTTGAAGTATATATCTGGATCGTTGATGAGACCATTAATTCTTTAGTCTGTGCTGATGCCCAGCTTAGCCGCTAACAGAATTATATCTAATCTAATTATATTTATTATTGACCCAGATGGCTTCCATTGCTGCCTCAGCTGCAGCAATTAACCCGCATTTGTTGTTTATTCGGTAACAGTATCTTGCTTGAAAGATTTCCAGATCATTGTACCGTTATTCAAACTGTATATTACCGTTGTTTGTTATCGGTTAGGAAACTTGCAGCAGTGAATCCAGTCACTTCAAGTTCTTATTCTCCATAGTTTAAGACAGCATCCTTAGTTCTCTAAGATACTAACAGATGTTGTTAACATCAATCCAGTGACTATCACTTGGATTGGCCTGATTGTGAATCCATATGCTCAAAGTGTATGAGACACCAGGTTACGCAAATTTTTCAATGTACGATATCTTGGAGAGTTTTAACAACTTTAAATCTATCCCAGTAGATCTTTATTCCTAGAATAAAGGTTGTTACTCCCAAGAATTATACAGAGAATTTTCATGAAAGCCAAGCTTTCACCGATTGTTATATGCGAATATCATTTCCAAGAAATGACATATTATCATTATTTAATAGGACAGCCACTGTCAGTGCGCTCCTACTAACCCTCTTATATACACAAGAATCATTTTCGTTTTGAATCAAATCATACACCATTATGATTACATCAAAACGATAATTCCAAGAACCTAATGCTTGCTTCAATCTCTCTATGGATCGAATAACCCGCAAACCTTGTTTGCTAGTTATTAGTACGACAAAACCGTCAAGATGTTGTAAACATCCTCCAAAAGGTTTCCTTTTCAGGAAAGTGATTTTCCCATTCAGTTGCCATATTTCATAAATGAAACATGCAACATCAGCAAGCAATTTCTAAATGGATTTAACATGGCAACAGATAAAAGGTTTCGTCGTAATCAACATAATGTTGATAACGATACCTTTCCGCTACAAGCCTAGCTTAGTACGTTGGTATGTTGCCATCCATGTATGTCTTCCTTGAAAACTTATATAGTACCAATAGGCACAATGTCTTGCTGTACATCAACTAATATCCAAACTAAATTGATATACATGGAATCCATTTCGGATTCATGGCACTTTGCCACAAAAGGGAGTTGATACCTTGTATCACTTCCTCATACGTAGTCAGTTGCTATTCCCAAAAGATTGTCATCTTTATGATGTGAGATCAGAAACCCATACCCCAGGTTGTTCTGACTCTCTCTGATCTACATGGTTCTTGTGTATTCGAAGATTACTGGTACAGTTTCATCCTTGATGAACTGTTTATGTTCCATTAAGGACTCGGTGCCTTTTAATAGTATTACTCCGATTTTCATCGAGTTTTACTATCCTCCCACTTACCACTGCATATCGGTATTCCTCTTAGGAAAATCACATGGTGAGCAACAATCTAATTGTTCTCTTAGTGAGTTGTACAAGCACTATGCTTATGGTTTCCCTAGGATAACCTATAATTTGGCACTTATCCAATCGGGTTCTAGTTTGGTATCATCCAAACTTATGCCTAGCATACCCAAATCATCAGGAATGAGAAACCCGGTTTCTTCCCGTTCATATCTAATATGTAATCTGTCAAACAGATTATTATGGAACCTTATTCAAAATAAGTTCTGCACTGTTTATGCTTATCCGTTGAAGGAAATGGTAGCTCAGAGCGACTCATGATTAACCTTATTATGTCCAACAAAATTCAGTTTATCCTGTTCGGACACACCATCAAATTGACGTGTTTCGAGAGGAGTCCTCATTTGAAAGAATACTATACTCTTTCAAGTATACGAGAAACTTATTGTTTAAGTATTTTCAATTACGGTCTTACCGTTACGGTATTAATACTTTAGCTGATCTGTTTGTCTATTTCGTGTCAAAACTTTAAAATTTTCTGATTCATGTTTCAAAATAAACACTTAACCTTAATGCGATGCCACGCCCGTAAAGGTCACGAAATATTCATATCCACATCTAGCCTAGCTAGACATAGGCCCACTTGTTTCACTTTGAACTAAGGCAAACAGATTGGGCATTTACACTTTTACCAAGTAAATAGTATTTTAGGCACTTTGCTCAATAAACTAGTTTCGTAGACTTTATTTGAATAGAATCAAATCAATCCTAGTACCTACTCTTCAAAAGTGTGGATATACGAGTCTTGTTTCATTGTGTCCTAGACAACAATGCCACAATATGTTTCTTCTGATCAAATCAGTTTGAGCTATTTGTTTGTCACGTTATATGTTTGAGATTTATTTATATTCAAAAACATAATTTTTTTTATTCACATCTAATGTGTTTATCTCAATATCATCTTTTATAATAAAAACTTTTAGTGTTCTAGAATATAAAGGTAAATCTGCAACGGATTAAACACTGATATAAAGATAATGTTTCTAGTCAAACTAGTTACATTATAACAGTTTCCTAATTTAAGTACACACCCGAAGGGTAGTTTCTAAACTTAAGTACCTATGGTTAAAACAACGACTTTCGTCCCATTTCTAATTCACAGAATTATCTCATCTGAAGTCAGTATCCTGCTCATAGTAGATTCTGCATATCAGTATATATTTTAATGTATCACACTAATATTTAAAATCCAATTTTAATACTTTTAGTGAACATAATTTTGACAAATATATTTGAAGTCAGAGCCTTGCTCGTCTTCAATTCCTTCATGGCTGCTTTGTTCAAACAGCAGTGACGATACAGTGACCCTGTTTGCCACAGTTTAGACAGACATATTGGGATATGTCCTATATCTTCCTAGAAGATTATAATGTTTTCGCCTTTGCCCCTTTTTATATTCAAGAAGGCTTTGGCCAAGCTATGTCATTCTAGGATATCGAAGTAAGGTGCGCCTTGCGCTACTTGCCTTATTGCAAAGTTTGACTTTATCTCCTTGAGAACAGTCATTAACTCTACAAGAGTTATTTATTGCAATTTAATACTTCTAAAATCTAAGTATAGATTTATGAAGATCCTTCAATTTCAATATCATACTTTAAGGATCTAATCCTTAGTTCTGATTAAGAAATTAAGGAGTCTACTGCGACAAGCTTAATGGATTAAGCACTTAAGTTATCATCACATGAATCTTCCAAAGATCATGCTCTACTTATTTGCTTAACTCCGGGCTTAGGCCTAAGATGTTATTTTATCAAATAAAATAATTTCTTAGTTTTCAAGACTATCTTGAAATTATTCCTAATTTGAAAATTAAAGTCGTTTAAACACATTTCCCTAGGATTATGTTTTAAACACCAATCTTTCAATTTTATCTTGATTTTAATAGTCCAACTATTTAATCAACGATTTTAGGTACTGTTAAATATAATGATTATTATAGTCCAACTATATAATCAACTATACTTTAATTTGTTAAAATCAATTATATTTATTACTATAATCCAATTATAAAATCAACTATACTTGAAATAGTTTGAATACAGTCCAACTGTTCTATTAAAACAAAATTTAAATATTAGTCCAACTAACATTTAATTTATTTGACGAATGATATTTGAATGAGCGCGTATGACAAGTAATTAAACGAATATTGCAAATCTAATACTTGCCTCCCACTATTTTTCGACGAGCCTCTACCCTCTGTCGAGTACTCAGGAAACCGTGTTTCCTAGTGGGCTAGGATCCCGTTAAATATCACACAATCTTGACTTTGGCCAACAAATTATTGTTGGACAAAATGACCCATAGCGTCACTATTTGCACAGAACATTGTGTTGTTGTAGCAAATTAACTATGTGACAAGGAAATTACACTCTCATCATTTTTGATTAGATCACCATAGATATATATAAATGAAGACAGGTCCCTGTGATTAGTTCCTGGACTGAGAATGATATGAGACAGTATCAGTCCCCGAAGGATTAATCATTAAATATCCCTAGCCGAAGTATTATCGAGACTGGACATCGATAATGCGGAATAGGCTAGTATTGCACTTGTGTGCGTTGTGAGGGCACAACGGCATAGTTCTCATATATATAAGTATAGGATACTTATGCAAGTGCGATAGGAGGTCATGTTTCACCGATGGTACGGAAACAGCTTCGCTCTGGATAGACCCCTCGGAATCCCATTGTATTATGACTATGTGTCTATGGGAGGCCGAAATCGAGGTAGGTGTGTATAGTCTTAACCTGAGACTTACATCGCTAATACTTGCGATAATCGGTAGACTTTGGTCTTGGTGGTACAGGGCTTTAACCGGTTCTGCGTACACCACTTCTGGGTTTATTATCAGAGAGTCGTAGTGTATTGGTGTGATGTCGAGACGGAAGTATCACTTCAGTCATAATGGGATGATGTCACGCAGGATACGGTACTAGTGCTCTTGAGTGATGCGCATCCAATCGGGATATTGTGACCAGGTCATGAATATCCGATTATAGAGACTATGTTACCATACATCCGACATGTGTTTCGGACGGGGCAGACACTAATCCAGCCCCAGCCCTAGCACGTGACTATCCGATACTGGGCCGATACACACCATACAATGGTATACTACGCTTGATACAGATCTTGATATTCTTAGATGAATATGATCGGAGAATTGGGTAGACATCGTGCTTTGCTAGGAGCCGACCTTGTCTCGTAAATCGGTAGAACGTAGTACTTGGTACGTACGTGATTCGGATACACCGACGACCGTATTTACTGCCAACGTATCCGGGGATCTCATGGGTCGCTTCCCGATAATGCACCGATGACACATAACTCGCACTCATTAATAATCTGGGATTATATAGAGGAAAGAGAAAATTAATCTAGGATTAATTACGGAGTTATTTTATCTGGGATAAAATATCATCTAAAGAGAGAGATTGATTAATTTGGAATTAATCGGTAAATTAATATATTCGATATACTAAACGAAATTAGATTTCGACGCAGAATTAAAATTAGATTTTAATTCGGGCAAACGAATTAATTTAGAATTAATTCGTTAGCGACGTGAATAGTGAATTCGCTAGGCGTAATTATTTAATTACGACGCGACAGAAAAATCGTTAATTTGGAATTAACGAACCCGAGCCCGAGTGTGATTGCGAGCGCATTCGTATTTCGAATTCGAGTGCGGTGACGCAAGTCACATCAAGCGTCAAATCATCGTCACATCAAGCGTCAAATCAATCGTCCACATCAAGCGTCAAATCAAAAGTCACTTTGAGTGATTGATTGATTGATTGATGGATTGATGGATTGACTTGCATCACATCACTTTATTAAAGTGACATTGAATAGTTGATGGAAGTAGGTGGAATAGTAAAATTGGTGGAGACTTTTACCTTTTTATTTTATTTGATAAATTATTTTTGGTAATTGTTTTAATGTATTTTCTTGGAAAATATATAAAGCATTTTTGGAAAATGCATCACCAACTTTACACATTTTTCACTTCTTTATTTTCTCACCAAAACTCAAGCCCAAGGGGCTTCATTCTCTTCTTCTTCACAGCTCACTGCCGCAAGCTTAAAGGGAAGCAATTAGTGATTTTCATGTTGAGAAATCAAGTGCTAGCACACTTGCGACTATTGCGAAGGTGTTAGGGAGGTTCACCCATGAGGCGGGACTCATCCGACGGAGTTTGGAGCTTCGTAATGAGACCCGAATTAGCTCTCAAACTAGTGAGCAATCTGCACAGTGGCGTGAGCAAGGTAGTGGGCTTTTGGGCTTGATTCGTCTTCAAATCGACATAACCGATCAATGTAAGTATTCCGCTATCTTCGTTGGTGTATTCACGCATTATTTCATGTCTTGTTTGATCTTGGGACCTAGATAATTACCAACAATGGCATCAAGAGCTATTGGTTCAAGCATGAAAATGTAGGGCTTAAAATTGGGTATTTTGATTTTGATCATGATTTTTAAATTGATTGATTGAGCATGTTTAAATGATCTTTAATTGAAGTTGGATTGGATCAATTTCAAGAAAATTAATTTGGAATAATTTTCCCCAATTTATTCATGTTGGCCGAATCTTCAAGCATGTTTGGAAATTTGGAATTTTTTCATTTTGATTCATTGGATGGGTTGTAATGATTTGGATGATGTTAATTTGAAGTCAATTAGATTTAATTTTGAATTGAAATAAATCCCCAAATTGCTTGTGTTGGCCGAATGTGTATGCCCTTTAATGTCTTGGATTTTTTTTTTGATGAACATTGAATGTGTATGAAATCATTCGGGAAGTTAATACGTTGTCGATTGTGTAATTAATCGGATTGAATTCAAATCGGACAAAATGACCTTCCTTGGCCGAGACTTAGAAGCATGTAATGTGGGTTTGATTTTCATTAATGTGTTGGACATGTGATGATAATAATGAACATGATTAATTGGACTAATTCATGTTGTTTTGGAAATATTGATTTGGTTGATTAATCATGAATGCACTTTAGGTTAATTGAATATTGAAATTGGATTTTGTATATTTAATTAATTGGGCCTAATTTTGGAAATTGGACTTTAATGTTGTAATTGGGCTTATTGGGCTTGATTTTATCAAGTTGGGTTTAGGCCAAATGGATTGGATCCAATTGGGCCCAAAACCACTTCCGTAAGCCCAAATGCGACTTAATGAACCTTTAAAGTTCAATCGGGCCTAATGGGCCTAAATTGATTTCTAGGCTTATGGGGTTATTACTTGTGATTGGGCTTTGTTGCCGAAGCCCATGCCTTAAAGAATTAATTGAAAGCCCATTGGACTTGAATTGAATTGACGTTGGACGTTATTCGGGGCTTTGAGACCCGACGCGATTAAATTTGGAATTTAATCGAAAAGGTTTATTAAATAAAGTGCAATATTTAATTTGGAATTGAATAGTGAATTAGTACTAAATACATGTTAAATTAGATTTAATGATGTAGTTTAATTTAATTCATGAATTCGTACTTTAAGTACTTATTCGCAAAAACGAGTTTGACTCGAACAAAATCAAATCGTTGTTTGAACATTGGATGATCACTTAATTATCAGATTAATTAATTTGATTAGATTGATTGATAGCATGCTTTGTGTGTGAATACGTGGTTGTGTTGTAATGTATAATGTATATCGGATGGATATTAGATGGGTGGGCAATTTTGGAAATTGTTGTAATAAATTCGATTTATTAAATTGGACCTGCGTGTCCAGCCTTATCACCTTCATTCTCTTTGTATTCTCTTCTCACCTATTCCCCTCCATGTAAATGAGGTTTCTTTAGAAGTGTAGTGTAACGGGTAGAAGTAATACTAGTGCTAGCTTGAGTGAGAAAGGGAGAGATTTGATCTAGGATCAATGTAAAGTATCCATCCGTTATCATTATTATTTATTTTCATACTCGCTTTATTATGTATTTAGAATGCATGTTTAAGGGTGTATGATGATGAGACCTTAACAAAGATAATTAAATTGGTAGCAATTTGCACGCGAAAATCCTCATTAAATATCATGCTTCTTTTCCTTCCATTGAGTGATTCTTGCTCAAGATCCGAGATTGGCAGGGGTTGTTGGCCAAAAGTCAAGCCCTTGTCCGTCGAAGATGTGTTTTAATCACGAGGCTTTGTTCCATATCGGTGTCGTGTCCAAGTTGTGGTGTGTTGGCCAAAGTCAAGACCACTTCTTGTCCATTGACATTGATTACGAAGCTTCCATGTCAATGGGTCCGCGCTTGACTGGGATCACTAGTTTGTTGTGCCAAAGCCAAGGCCTAGTTGATTCAGAGGAAAAGGTTAGGGTATATATTCGATATATAGGCATATATTAGATATATGTTTGGGACTTGGATGTCCACCTACTGGATCTAGGAGTTGGATGAGATCCAATTGATCTTCGAGATCTACCTAGTTTATATCATACAATTTGTTGGCCAAAGTCAAGATTGTGTGACATTTAACGGGATCCTAGCCCACTAGGAAACACGGTTTCCCGAGTACTCGACAGAGGGTTAGAGGCTCGACGAAAAATAGTTGGGGCAAGTATTGAATTTGCAACATTCGTTCGAATACTCGCTAAACGCGCTCATCTATATTTTACTCGTCATATTAATCAAAAGTATTAGTTGGACTAATATTTTATGTTGTTTTAAAATATATATAGTTGGACTATATACAAAACTCATTCAATATATAGTTGATTTTATAATTGGATTATAGTAATCAATATAATTGAATTAAAATGATAGTTGATTTTATAATTGGATTATAGTAATCAATATTAAAATTATAGTTGATTAAAAATGGATTATTGTAATCATATATAATAATAGTACCTTATTAAAACTTGATTAAATAGTTGGACTATTAAAATCAAGAAGTATTAGTTGCAATTAATAAATTCTTGAAGATTAATTGACTATTCTAGAGGTGAAAAGTCAAAGTTTGCAATTGGGCTGTTGCACAAGGTGCACATCGTTTCGATATTCCGAAACCCAAGGCTTGGCCAAAGGTTTGTGAAATATTGAAAAGATAATTGACATATCCCAAAGTGACTACCATTTGGATATGGAAGACACGAAGGAATTAAAGAAAGGGCGAGGCTCTAACTTTAAAAATTTGTCAAAGTTATGTTCACTACTAGTATTGAAATTGGATTTTAAATACTTAGTGTGGTACATAAAATATATGTATTGATGTTCAGAATCCGCTATGAGCTGGATACTGACTTCAAGCCGAGATTTCTCTGCGAATCGAAAATGGGACGAAAGTCGCTGTTTCGACCGTAGATACCTAAGTTTAGGAACTACCCTTTGGGTATGTACTTAATTAGGAAATGTTATGATGTAACTAGTTTGACTAGAGACATTATCTCTATATCAGTGTTTAATCCGATGCGGATAAAACCTTTATATTCTAGAACACTAAGTGTTTCATTATATAAAGATGATACTGAGATAAATACATTAGATGTAAATAACAGAATTTATATTTTGAATATAAATAAAATCTCAAACATATAAAATGACAAATAAATAGCTCAAATTGATTTGATCAATAGAGACTTATTTGTGGCATTGTTGTCTATGACACAATAAACAAGACTCGTATATCCACACTTTTTGAAGAGTGGGTACTAGGACTGATTTGACTATTCAAATAAGGTCTGCGAATCTAGTTTATTAGGTAAAATACCTAAAATACTATTTACTTGGTAATAGTAAAAGGGCCACCGATCTGTTAGCCCTATTCATGGTGAAGTAAGTTGGCCCATATCTAGCTAGGCTAGATGTGAACATGAATATTTCGTAACCTTAACGGATGTGGCATCACGTTGTGGTTATGTGTTTCTTTTGAAGAACACAGATCGGAAACTTTTGAAGTTTCGACACGAAGTAAACAAACAGATCGGCTATAGTATTATTCCGCCACGATAAGACCGTAATAGAAAATACTTAAGCAGTAAGTTTCATGCGTAAATGAAAAAGTACGGTATTCTTTCATATGAGGACTCCTCCCGAGACACGTCAGTTAGACGGTGTGTCCGAACTAAAACCGAATTTTGTTGGACATGATAAGGTTTATCACGAGTCGCTCTGAGCTACTGTTTCCTTCAATAGGATATGTATTAACAGTGCAAAACTTATTTAGAATAAGGTTCCATATAAATCTGTTTGACAGATATCATATAGGATATGAACAGGAAAGAAACGGGGTTTCTCATTCCTGATAATTTGGGTATGCCAGGCATAACGTTTGGATGATACCAAACTAAAAGACCCAAATTGGATAAGTGCCAATATAGGTTATCCTAAGGGAAACCTTAAGTATAGTACTTGAAATCTCACATGAGAACAATGTGATTGTTGCTCACCATGCGGTTTGTTTTCCTGAGAGGAATACCGATATGCAGTGGTCAGTGGGAGGATAGTGATACTCGATGAAAATCGGAGTAATACTGTTCAGGCACGAAGTCCTTAATGGAACACAAATAGTTCATCTATGATGAATCTGTACCATTAATCTTCAATACACAGAACTAGTAGATCGGATAGAGTCAGAAAACAACCTAGGGTATGGGTTTCTGATCTAACCCCATAAAGATGTCAATCTTATGAGGTGTACCATCCGACTACGTTTTGAGGAAGTGATACGAGGTATCGACTCCCTATTATGGCAAAGTGCCATGAGTCCGAAATGGATTCCATGTATAACAACTATTTTGGATACTAGTTTGTTGTACCACAAGGCATTGTGCCTATGGGTGCATTAAACGTCTTCAAGGAAGACATACATGGAAGGCAACATACCAACGTACAAAGCTGGGCTTTTGACGGAAAGGTATCGTTATCAACATTGTTTTAATAACGGTTCAACCTTTTACCTGTTGCCATGGTAAATCCATTTTGAAGATGCTTGAAGATAACTGTATATTTCATTTATGAAATGTGTCAGTTACAAATCAAAATCGCTTTCCTGAAAGGAAACCTTTTGGAGAATGTTTATAACATTCTGACGATTTTGTATAACCGACAAACAAGGTTTGCGGGTTATTCGATCCATGTTTGGATTGAAGCAAGCATAAGGTTCTTGGAACTGACGTTTTGAAATAATCATAATGGTTATGATTTGACTCAAAACGAAATAATTCTTGTGTATATAAGGAGGTTAGTGGGAGAGCGCACTGACAGTTAAATTCCCATATAGCAATTGGTGAAAGCTTGGCTTCATAGATATTCTTTCAATAGAAATTCTCCGTAGAATTCTGGGGAGTAACAACCTTTATTCAAGGAATAAAGATCTACTGGGATAGATTTGGAGTTGTTAACACTCTCTGGGAAATTGTACATTTAAAATGTACTTGATAGGGTGTCTCATACGCTTCGAGCATATGGAGTCACGATCAGGTCAATCCAAGTGATAGTCACTGGATTAAAGATTAAGAACATCTGTTAGTATCTGAGAGAACTAAAGATGTTGTCTTAAACTATGGAGAAGGAGAACTTGAAGTGACTGGGATCACTGCTGCAAGTTTCCAAACAATTAAATACTTGTGGTACTATAAGTTTGAATAACGGGACAGTGAGCTGGAAATCTTCCAAGCAAGATAACTGTTGCCGAATAACCAAATGCGGATTATTGCTGCAGCTGAGGCAGCAATAGAAGCCATTTGGATCGAAAATAAATCTAATTAGATTAGATATAGTTCTGTTAGCAGCTGAGCTAGGCGTCAGCACAGGCTAAGGAATTAAGGTCTCATCGACGATCCAGATATATACTTCTATATCATCTGATTCGTTCGGATCATACATCGTGGCGATGTGATGATCGTATAAATCGCGTCAAACGATAATCAAACAAATCCGCTGACGAAAACCTTTTCTCAGCAATTTGAGCGAACCGTACATAGTTCGGGTGTGGGACACTTGAGTGACTCGCTACGTGCCAAGTGGGAGATTGTTGGACAAAATGACCCATAGCGTCACTATTTGCACAAATCATTGTGTTGTTGTAGCAAATTAACTATGTGACAAGGAAATTGCACTCTCATCATTTGTGATTAGATCACCATAGATATATAAATGGAGTCCCTATGATTAGTTCAACGGAGGGATGGGAGGGGATGGATTTTATGGAGGGAGGGGAGGTGAGGGGAGGGTTAGGGATGGGATTTTAATTAAATATATGTTTGTGTTCAAATGAGGGGAGGGGGGAGGGGAGAATGAGAGTTTTTAATTAATATATGTTTTTTAAAGAGATAGGATATAGATTTTAAACTAATTTACTATTTTATCCGTATAGCATTTTATAAATAAAATTAAAACAATATAAGCTTATATTATCTTTGAATTAAACAAATAATAAAATTAAAATAAAAGCTTTACATAATACGTGTTATTAAAAATAAAATTAAAACAAATATAAGATAAGATAATAAAATGAATTGAATGGTGAAGCAAATATAAGAGAGATTTGTAATAAGATAATTTTGGATTTTAATGTATAAGTAAGGATAATTTAGTCATGCATTTAATATTTAATTGCTCACTTTCTCTCCCCTCCAAAACCCCCCACTTTTGGAGGGGAGCAAAAATTGGCTTAGGAGGGATTTTGCTCCCCTCCCTTCCCCTCCCATCCCCTCCAAAAAATTGAACCAAACAATCATAATTTTAAAAAAATCCCTCCCTCCCCCTCCCCTCCCCTCCCCTCCACTCCAAAACCCCCCAACCAAACATAGCCTAAATGAAGAGAGGTCCCTGTGATTATTTCCTGGACTGAAATGATATGAGACAGTATCAGTCCCCGAAGGATTAATATTAAATATCCCCTAGCCGGAGTATTATCGAGACTGGACATCGATAATGCGGAATAGGCTAGTATTGCACTTGTGGCGTTGTGAGGGCACAACGGCATAGTTCTCATATATATAAGTATCGGATACTTATGCAGTGCGATAGGAGGTCGTGTTTCACACGATGGTACGGGAAACAGCTTCGCTCTAGATAGACCCCTCGGAATCCCATTGGTATTATGACTATATGTCTATGGGAGGCCGAAATCGAGGTAGGTGTGTATAGTCTTAACCTGAGACTTACATCGCTAATACTTGCGATAATCGGTAGACTTTGGTCTTGGTTTACACAGGGCTTTAAAACCGTTCTGCGTACACCACTTCTGGGTTTATCAGAGAGTCGTAGTGTATTGGGTGTGATGTCGAGACGGAAGTATCACTTCAGTCATAATGGAGATGATGTCACGCAGGATACGGTACTGTGCTCTTGAGTGATGCGCATCCAATCGGGATATTGTGACCAGGTCATGATATCCGATTATAGAGACTATGTTACCAGACATCCGACATGTGTTTCGGACGGCAGACACTTATCCAGCCCCAGTCCTAGCACGTTACTATCCGATACTGGGCCGATACACACAATACAATGGTATACTACGCTTGATACAGATTTTAATATTCTTACATGAATATGACCGGAGAATTGGGTAGACATCGTGCTTGGCTAGGAGCCGACCTTGTCTCGTAAATCGGTAGAACGTAGTATTTGTTACGTGGAGGTACGGTACGTACTTCGGATACACCGACGATCGTATTTACTACCAACGTATCCGGGGATCTCATGGGTCGCTTCCCGATAATGCACCGATGACGCATAACTCGCACTCATTAATAATCTGGGATTATATAGAAGAAAGAGAAAATTAATCTAGGATTAATTACGGAGATATTTTATCTGGGATAAAATATCGTCTAAAGAGAGAGATTGATAATTTGGAATTAATCGGTAAATTAATATATTCGATATATTAAACGGAATTAGATTTCAACGCGGAATTAAAATTAGATTTTAATTCGGGCAAACGAATTAATTTAGAATTAATTCGTTAGCGACGTGAATAGTGAATTCGCTAGGCGTAATCATTTAATTACGACGCGACGAAAAAATCGTTAATCTGGAATTAAAGAACCCGAGCCCGAGTGTGATTGCGAGCGCATTCGTATTTCAAATTCGAGTGCGGCGACGCAAGTCACATCAACCGTCAAATCAATCGTCACATCAAGCGTCAAATCAATCGTCACATCAAGCGTCAAATCAAAAGTCACTTTGAGTGATTGATTGATGATGATGGATTGATGGATTGACTTGCATCACATCACTTTATTAAAGTGACATTGAATAGTTGATGGAAGTAGGTGAAATAGTAAAATTGGTGGAGACTTTTACCATTTTATTTATTTGATAAATTATTTTTGGTAATTGTTTTAATGTATTTTCTTGGAAAATATATAAAGCATTTTTGGAAAATGCATCACCAACTTTACACATTTTTCACTTCTCTCTTTTCTCACCAAAACTCACGCCCAAGGGGCTTCATTCTCTTCTTCTTCACAGCTCACTGCCGTGAGCTTAAAGGGAAGCAATGAGTGATTTTCATGTTGAGAAATCAAGTGCTAGCACACTTGCGACTATTGCGAAGGTGTTAGGGAGGTTCACCCATGAGGCGGGACTCATCCGACGGAGTTTGGAGCTTCGTAATGAGACCCGAATTAGCTCAAACCAGTGAGCAAATCTGCACAGTGGCGTGAGCAAGGCAGTGGGCTTTATGGCTTGATTCGTCTTCAAATCGACATAACCGATCAATGTAAGTATTCCGCTATCTTCGTTGGTGTATTCACGCATTATTTATGTCTTGTTTGATCGTAAGTATTCCGCTATCTTCGTGGTGTATTCACGCATTATTTCATGTCTTGTTTGATCTTGGGACCTAGATAATTAACAACAAGAATTGAATTTGCAATATTCGTTCAATTACTCGCCATACGCGCTCAAACAAATATCACTCGTCAAATAATTAAAAGTATTAGTTGGACTAATATTTAAATTGTTGTTTTAATAAACAGTTGGACTGTATTATAGTTGATTATATAATTGGATTATAGTAATCAATATATTTGAATTAATTAATTCGATTTACAGTTGATTTTATAATTGGATTATAGTAATCAATGTAATTGAGGTTAATTAATTTAAATCATATTTGATTGTATAGTTGGACTATGATAATCATTATAATGAATAATACCTATGATAAATTGATTAAATGGTTGGACTATTGAAATCAAGAAAGAATTGAAAAGTTGAATATTTAAATGATTTAATTTTCATTGGGAATTAGTAATAGGTTACTTTATTGTATAAAATAACTTGTTATATCTAGGCCCATAATTAAGCAAATAAGTAGAGCATAAAATCTTTGAAAGATTTATGTGATGATGACTTTAGTGCTTAATTTAACATACTTGACAATAAATCTATTTTAAAGTCAAAGTTTGCAATTGGGCAAGTTGCACAAGGTGCACATCATTTCAACATTCTAAAACCCAAGGCTTGGCCAAAGGTTTGTGAAATATTGAAAAGATAATTGACATATCCCAAAGTGACTATCATTTGGATATGGAAGACACGAAGGAATTAAAGAAAGGGCGAGGCTCTAACTTTAAAAATATTTGTCAAAGTTATGTTCACTACTAGTATTGAAATTGGATTTTAAATACTTAGTTTGGTACATAAAATATATGTATTGATGTTCAGAATCCGCTATGAGCTGGATACTGACTTCAAGCCAAGATTTCTCTGCGAATGGGAAACGGGACAAAAGTCGCTGTTTCGACCGTAGATACCTAAGTTTAGGAACTACCCTTTGGGTATGTACTTAAATTAGGAAATATTATGATGTAACTAGTTTGACTAGAGACATTATATCTATATCAGTGTTTAATCCGATGCGGATAAAACCTTTATATTCTAAAACACTAAGTGTTTCATTATATAAAGATGATACTGAGATAAATACATTAGATGTAAATAACATAATTTATATTTTGAATATAAATAAAATCTCAAACATATAAAATGAAAAATAAATAGCTCAAATTGATTTGATCAATAGAGACTTATTTGTGGCATTGTTGTCTAGGACACAATTAAACAAGACTCGTATATCCACATTTTTGAAGAGTGGGTACTAGGACTGATTTGACTATTCAAATAAGGTCTGCGAATCTAGTTTATTAGGTAAAATACCTAAAATACTATTTACTTGGTAATAGTAAAAGGGCCACCGATCTGTTAGCCCTATTCATGGTGAAGTAAGTGGGCCCATATCTAGCTAGGCTAGATGTGAACATGAATATTTCGTGACCTTAACGGATGTGGCATCACGTTGTGGTTATGTGTTTCTTTTGAAGAACACAGATCAGAAACTTTTGAAGTTTCGACACGAATTAAATAAACAGATCGGCTATAGTATTATTCCGCCACGATAAGACCGTAATGGAAAATACTTAAGCAGTAAGTTTCATACGTAAATGAAAGAGTACGGTATTCTTTCATATGAGGACTCCTCCCGAGACACACCAGTTGGACGGTGTGTCCGAACTAAAACTGAATTTTGTTGGACATGATAAGGTTTATCACAAGTCGCTCTGAGCTACTGTTTCCTTCAATAGAATATGTATTAACAGTGCAAAACTTATTTAGAATAAGGTTCCATATAAATCTGTTTGACAGATATCATATAGGATATGAACAGGAAGGAAACGGGGTTTCTCATTCCTGATAATTTGGGTATGCCAGGCATAACGTTTGGATGATACCAAACTAAAAGACCCAAATTGGATAAGTGCCAATATAGGTTATCCTAAGGGAAACCTTAAGTATAGTACTTGTAAATCTCACATGAGAACAATGTGATTGTTGCTCACCATACGGTTTTTCCTGAGAGGAATACCGATATGCAGTGGTCAGTGGGAGGGTAGTGATACTCGATGAAAATCAGAGTAATACTGTTCAAGGCACGAAGTCCTTAATGGAACACAAATAGTTCATCTATGATGAATCTATACCATTAATCTTCAAATACACAAGAAACTAGTAGATCGGATAGAGTCAGAAAACAACCTAGGGTATGGGTTTCTGATCTCACCCCATAAATATGTCAATCTTATGGAGGTGTACCATCCGACTACATTTTGAGGAAGTGATACGAGGTATCGACTCCCTGTCATGGCAAAGTGCCATGAATCCGAAATGGATTACATGTATAACAACTATTTTGGATACTAGTTGTTGTACCACAAGGCATTGTGCCTATTGGTACATTAAACGTCTTCAAGGAAGACATACATGAAAGGCAACATACCAACGTACAAAGCTGGGCTTTTGACGGAAAGGTATCGTTATCAACATTGTGTTAATAACGGTTCAACCTTTTACCTGTTGCCATGGTAAATCCATTTTGAAGATGCTTGTTGATAACTGCGTATTTCATTTATGAAATGTGTCAGTTATATATCAAAATCGCTTTCCTGAAAAGGAAACCTTTTGGAGAATGTTTATAACATTCTGACGATTTTGTATATCCGACAAACAAGGTTTGCGGGTTATTCGATCCATGTTTGGATTAATGCAAGCATAAGGTTCTTGGAACTGTCGTTTTGAAATAATCATAATGGTTTATGATTTGACTCAAAACGAAATAATTCTTGTGTATATAAGGAGGTTGGTGGGAGAGTGCACGGACAGTGAAATTCCCATAAAGCAATTGTTGAAAGCTTGGCTTTCAATAGAAATTCTCCGTAGAATTCTGGGGAGTAACAACCTTTATTCAAGGAATAAAGATCTACTGGATAGATTTGGAGTTGTTAACACTCTCTGGGAAATTGTACATTTAAAATGTACTTGATAGGGTGTCTCATACGCTTCAAGCATATGGAGTCACGATCAGGTCAATCCAAGTGATAGTCACTGGATTAAAGATTAAGAACATCTGTTAGTATCTGAGAGAACTAAAGATGTTGTCTTAAACTATGGAGAAGGAGAACTTGAAGTGACTGGGATCACCGCTGCAAGTTTCCAAACAATTAAATACTACGGTACTATAAAGTTTGAATAACGGGACAGTGAGCTGGAAATATTCCGAGCAAGATAACCGTTGCCGAATAAACAATAAATGCGGATTATTGCTGCAGCTGAGGCAGCAATAGAAGCCATTTGGATCGAAATTAAATCTAATTAGATTAGATATAGTTCTGTTAGCAGCTGAGCTAGGCGTCAGCACAGGCTAAGGAATTGAAGGTCTCATCGACGATCCAGATATATACTTCTATATTCATCTGATTCGTTCGGATCATACATCGTGGCGATGTGATGATTGTGTAAATCGCGTCAGACGATAATCAAGCAAATCCGCTGACGAAAACCTTTTCTCAGCAATTTGAGCGAACCGTACATAGTTCGGGTGTGGGACACTTGAGTGACTCGCTACGTGCCAAGTGGGAGATTGTTGGACAAAATGACCCATAGCGTCACTATTTACACAGAACATTGTGTTGTTGTAGCAAATTAACTATGTGACAAGGAAATTGCACTCTCATCATTTGTGATTAGATCACCATAGATATATATAAATGAAGAGAGGTCCCTGTGATTAGTTCCTGGACTGAGAATGATATGAGACAGTATCAGTCCCCGAAGGATTAATCATTAAATATCCATAGCCGGAGTATTATCGAGACTGGACATCGATAATGCGGAATAGGCTAGTATTGCACTTGTGTGCGTTGTGAGGGCACAACGACATAGTTCTCATATATATAAGTATAGGATACTTATGCAAGTGCGATAGGAGGTCGTGTTTCACTGATGGTACGGAAACAGCTTCGCTCTGGATAGACCCCTCGGAATCTCATTGGTATTATGACTATGTGTCTATGGGAGGCCGAAATCGAGGTAGGTGTGTATAGTCTTAACCTGAGACTTACATCGCTAATACTTGCGATAATCGGTAGACTTTGGTCTTGGTGGTACAAGGCTTTAACCGGTTCTGCGTACACCACTTCTGGGTTTATCAGAGAGTCGTAGTGTATTGGGTGTGATGTCGAGACAGAAGTATCACTTCAGTCATAATGGAGATGATGTCACGCAGGATACGGTACTAGTGCTCTTGAGTGATGCGCATCCAATCGGGATATTGTGACCAGGTCATGAATATCCGATTATAGAGACTATGTTACCAGACATCCGACATGTGTTTCGGATGGGGCAGACACTTATCCAGCCCAGCCCTAGCACGTGACTATCCGATACTGGGCCGATACACACAATACAATGGTATACTACGCTTGATACAGATCTTAATATTCTTAGATGAATATGACCGGAGAATTGGGTAGACATCGTGCTTTGCTAGGAGCCGACCTTGTCTCGTAAATCGGTAGAACATAGTACTTGGTCGTACGTGATTCGGATACACCGACGACCGTATTTACTGCCAACGTATCCGGGGATCTCATGGGTCGCTTCCCGATAATGCACCGATGACGCATAACTCGCACTCATTAATAATCTGGGATTATATAGAAGAAAGAGAAAATTAATCTAGGATTAATTACGGAGATATTTTATCTGGGATAAAATATCATCTAAAGTGAGAGATTGATTAATTTGGAATTAATAGGTAAATTAATATATTCGATATATTAAACGAAATTAGATTTCGACGCGGAATTAAAATTAGATTTTAATTCGGGCGAATGAATTAATTTAGAATTAATTCGTTAGGGACGTGAATAGTGAATTCGCTAGGCGTAATCATTTAATTACGACGCGACGGAAAAATCGTTAATTTGGAATTAACGAACCCGAGCCCGAGTGTGATTGCGAACGCATTCGTATTTCGAATTCGAGTGCGGTGACACAAATCACATCAAGTGTCAAATCAATCGTCACATCAAGCGTCAAATCAAAAGTCACTTTGAGTGATTGATTGATTGATTGATTGATTGATGGATTGATGGATTGACTTGCATCACATCACTTTATTAAAGTGACATATGAATAGTGATGCAAGTGGGTGGAATAGTAACCTTGATGGATGTGTAATTGATTTACATAGATTTTATTGGATAAAATAAATGGAAAAGGCTTATTATTTTTTGGAAAAATATATAAGTCATTCTTGTAAATCATTTATACAATTAATCCATTTACACCTTTTATTTTTCTTCCTTCTCTCTCACGCCCTTGGGGCTTCTCTTCTCTTCACTGCACAGCTCACAGGCGTGAGCTTTGGGGAGGCAATGAGTGGATTTTTCATGGACAAATCCAAGTGCTAGCATACTTGCGACTATTGCGAAGGTGTTAGAGAGGTTCACCCATGAGGCGGGACTCATCCGACGGAGTTTGGAGCTTCGAAATGAGACCCGAAACTGCCCAAACCAGTGAGAAAATCTGCACAGTGGCGTGAACAAGGCAGTGGGCTTTATGGCTTGATTCGTCTTCAAATCGACATAACCGATCAATGTAAGTATTCCGCTATCTTCGTTGGTGTATTCGCACATTAATTTCATGTCTTGTTTGATCTTGGGACCTAGATAATTACCAAAAATTGTATGATAATTAACTAGGTAGATCTCTAAGATCAATTGGATCCAATCCAATTCCTAGATCCGGTAGGGGGACATCAAAGTCCGAAATATATATCTCATATATGCCAATATATCCAATATATTGCCTAACCTTTTTCCTCTGAATCAACTAAGCCTTGGCTTTGGCACAACAAACTTAGTGATCCCAGTTAAGCGCGACCCATTGACCATAGAAAGCTTCGTAATCAATGTTGATGGACAAGAAATGGTCTTGACTTTGGCCAACAAACCACAACTTGGATAAGACACCGATATGGAACAAAGCTCTCGTGATTCAAACACATCCTCGACGGACAAAGGCCTTGACTTTGGCCAACAAACCAATGCTAGTCTTGGATCTTGAGTAAGAATCACTCAATGCAAGGAAAAACGCTTAATATTTTGTGAGGGTTTTTCGCGTATAAATTGGCAACCAATTTATTATCTTTGTTAAGGTCTCATCATCATACACCCTTAAACATGCATTCTAAACACATAATAAAGCGCTTATAATAAAATAATAATGATATGCGGATGGATACTTAACACATTGATCCTATATCAAATCTCTCCATTTCTCTCTCCCGCTAGCACAAGTATTTACTTCTACCCGTTACACTACACTTCTAAAGAAATCTCATTTACATTGAGGGGAATAGGTGAGAATAGAAATACAAAGAGTATGGAGGTAATAGACTGGACACGCAGGTCCAATTTAATAAATTCCAAATTTATTACAACAATTTCAAAAATTGCCCCACCCATCTAATATCCATCCGATATACATTATTCATGCATCGCAATCATGTATTCACACAAGCATGTTATCAATCAATCTAATCAAATTAATTAATCTAATAATTAATGACTATCCAATGTTCAAACAACGATTTGATTTTGTGCGAGTCAAACTCGTTTTGCGAATAAGTACTCAAAGTACGAATTCTTGAATTAAATTAAACTACAACATTAAATCCAATTTAATTTACATTTAATACTAATTCACTATTAATTCCAAATTAAATATTACACTTTATAATGAACCTTTACGACTTAAATTCCAAATTTTATCATTACGGGTCTCAAAGCCCGATTAACCTCCAATGTTAATTCAATTAAAGTCCAATGGGCTTTCGATTAATTTCTTAAGGCATGGGCTTTTGGTCAACATGGGTCAAACCCAAAGACTAAAGCCTATTTAAAGGAATCACCCTTATATGCCTTTGAAACCAATTTAGGCCCATTAGGCCCAATTAAAGTTAAAGGTCCACTAGTCGCATTTGGACTTTATGGAAACGGTTTTGGGCCCAATTGGATCCAACCAATTTACCATAAACCTAACTTGGTACAACCAAGCCCATTAAAGCCCAATTTCCAAAATTAGCCCAACATAATTAAATTACCAAATTCCAAATTCACAATTTAATTACTTAAAGTGTATAGCATAATTAATTACCCTAATCAATATTTCCAAAACACAAATTAGCCTAATTAATAATGCTCATCAACATTAAATCATGTCCAACACAATTTATTAAAAATCAAACCCATTACATGCATTTAAAGTCTCGGCCATTAGGGTTTTTCAAATCAATTCTGAATTCAATCCAATCAAATAGTAAATCAATATTCCCAATCGTTTCCAACTCATCCAATGAATCAAAAAAAAATTCCAGGATAAAATAGGGCTTATAACTCTCGGCCAAGCAAAGAGATTTGGGGAAATTTGTTCCAAACAATTTTTCTTGAAATTGATCCAATCAATATTCAATTAAACATGTTTTAAGCATACTCAATCAAACAATTTAACCAAATCATGCTCAAATCGATTTTACCCTAAAAAGTTTCATGCTCAAAATGGCTCTGATACCATTGTTGGGTTTCTATTAAGTCCCAAGGATCAAATCAAGCATTGAAACTCATGTGAATACACAAAAGAGAATGGCGGAATCATACTCACTTTGATCGGATTGGATGCTACGAAGAACAAAACTTTTTATGCCATTTGAGTGAAGCTCTCGGCCATGGTGTTCTTTGTCTTCCATTTTCATCTTCAAGATCCAAGCTTTATCAATGGTGATTCCAAGCTCAAAGGTGGGTTTCCCTATCACCTTGTATGCCTCTAAGGTGTGCTAGCACTTTGAAGATTTGGCACAAATCTTCATCTTTCTTCTAATGGTTCTCGGCCAAGCCTTGAAATGGTGAAGAAATTGGTTTCAAAAATCAAAATGGGAGAGGGAGTATTTGGCCTCCATGGCCGAATACCAAAGAGGGGGAGAGAAAAATAATGGTTTCATTTTTTGTGTATTTGTTAATTGATTTCAAAAAACAATTAAAACAAATACCAAATTCAACTTTCAAAAAGTCAAAAAGTAAAAAGCATTAAAGCTTTCCATCATCACACATCACTATTCACATCACATCTATTACTATTCATGACAAGTTGTCAAGTCACTCAAAGTGACTAGACATCACATCAATTAAGTTGTCAAGTCACATCACTCAAAGTGACAAGTGATTTGACGCTTGAAGTGACTAGACATCACATCAATCAAGTTGTTCTATCGCGACGTAATTAAATCTAATTTAATTAAATAATCATTCCTATCATAATTACTTTTCATGTCGCTAACGAATTAATTCTAAATTAATTCATTCGCCCAAATTAAAATCTAATTTTAATTCCGCGTCGAAATCCAATTTCGTTTAATATATCGAATATATTAATTTACCGATTAATTCCAAATTAATCGTTCTCTCTCTTTAATTAATATTTTATCCCGGATAAAATATATCCGTAATTAATCCCAGATTAATTTTTCTCTCTCATCTAATTAATCCCAGATTAATAAAGAGCGAGTCATTCATCATCGGTGAATCTTCGGGAAACGACCCATGAGATCCCCGGATATGTTGGCAGTAAATACGGTTATCAGACTATCCGAATATGATTGATTGGATGTCTAGTCAAGGTTGGTCTCTAGCAAAGCGCCATGCCTACCCAATTCTCCAGAAACATGCTTACAGGAATAAACGATCTATATCAGGCGTAGTATACGTGGTATTTGTTGGTTTCTAAATATGTCCCAAGATCATTTTAAGCCATGAAATAGAATGAATATAACAAGAAGTATGGCGGAAACATACTTACAAAGTTCGGTTTGGATGTGATGCTCAACAAAAATTTTCTCCAAGAAGCTCCAAGATTCGGCCAAGGATGGTTTGTTGATGAAGATGATCTACAAGCTGCAAGCTTTAAAGGAAATCCATGCTCTTAGATAAGATTCCATATCACATTGGTTTGATCCTTTGATTTGTGCTAGCAAATGAAGAAAGAAAATCCAATATTCCCTTCTATGGAGCTCACGACATTGTGAGAAATGGAAAGAGAGAGAGAGAGTTTTGTATTTTACTTTGTTTTTCTAAAAAAACATTAATGCAAAATCCTTTACCAAAAATGTTTTGTATATCTTTCAAAAAGTCAAAACATTTTGGCTCCAAAATTGCATTAAAGCTCACCAACTTGTGTCATGAATAATGACTAGGTGTCTTTCACCAAAAAGTGACTTTGACATCTATCACAAATAAATGAAAAGTGATGTGACTCACGATGTGACTTGTGGGCCCCACTTTAATTCAAAATACGAGTGGGCCCGCAAACACTTCCGGGCTCAGTTTCGCTAATTCTGAATTAACGAATTTCCGTCGCGACGTAATTAAATAATTATGCCTAGCGAAATTACTATTCACGTAGCTAACGGATTAATTCTAAATTAACTCGTTTGCCCGAATTAAAATCTAATTTTAATTCCGTGTCGAAATCCAATTTCGTTTAATAGATCGAATATATTATTTTGTCGATTAATTCCAAATTAATCTTTCTCTATCTTCAAATAGTACTTTATCCAAGATAAAGTTTCTCCGAAATTAATCCCAGATTAATTATGCTCGAATCAAACATCATCGGTGAATCTTCGGGAAGTGACCCAAGAGATCTCCGGATATATTGACAGTAAATACGGTCGTCGGACTATCCGAACACGTACGTACCTCATACTATGTTTTTATCGATTTACGAGATAATGTTGGCTTCTAGCAAAGCGCCATGCCTACCCAATTCTCCAGGAATATTCTTACTGGAATATACGATCTTTATCAGGCGTAGTATACCGTAGTATTGCGTATTGTGATCCAGTATCGGATGTCACGTGCAAGGCCTGAGGCTGGAATAATGTCTGCCACGTACGAAGAACATATTAGATATCAAGCAACTAGTCTCTTTGAACTGGATAATCATGACCTTGTCATATTATCTCGATGGTTACAACACAATAGAGAACCAATTTTGAATCCCTGCGTGATCATCATCTCCATATGTCTGAAGTGATACTTCCGTCTCGACATCACATCCAATACACTACGATTCCCAATAAACCCAGCAGAGGCATACACAGAACCTGTTAAAGTCCTGGACGACCAAAACCAAAGTTTACCGATTGTTGTAAGTACTAGCGATGCAAGTCTCAGGTTAAGACAAAATACACCTACCCTGAAGCGGACTCCCAAAGACACATATACATACTACCAATGGGATTCCGCGGGGTCTATCCAGAGCGAAGCTGTTTTCCGTACCATCGGTAAAACACAACCTCCTATCGCACTTGCATAAGTATCCTATACTTAAACATATGAGAACTTTACCGTTATGCCCTCACAACGCGCACAAGAGCAATACTAGTCTATTCCGCATTATCGATGTCCAATCTCTATAATACTACGACTAGGGATATTTAATGATTAAACCTTTATGGATTGACACTGTCTCATATCATCTCAATCCGGAACTAATCATAAGGACTTTTACCATTTATCTATATCAACGTAAATGGATCATAAAACGGTAAAAGGCAATTTCATTATAACATAGTTAATTTTATACAAAAACACAATGTCTTTTACAAACAGTGACTCTATGGGTCATAACTGTCCAACAATCTCCCACTTGGCCTATAGCCAGTCACTCAAGCATCTAATACCTGAACTATGTACATGTCGCTCAAACTTTTACTTAGAAATCACTTTCATCAGCGGATCTGCCATGTTGTCATCTGATGCGACCTTCTCGACCTTCACATCGCCACGATGTATGATCTCACGTATCAGGTGGAAACGTCGAAGAACATGCTTGGATCGTTGATGAGACTGCGGTTCCTTAGCATGTGCTATAGCCCCGTTATTGTCACAATATAATGGAACGGGCTCAGCTACTAACGGAACTACTCCTAATCCAATTAGGAATTTTTGGATCCAAACTACTTTCTTTACTGCTTCAGCTGCAGCAATGTACCTCGCTTCAGTTGTTGAATCGGCAACAGTCTCTTGCTTAGAGGATTTCCAGCTCATTGTTCCGTTATTCAAACAAAATATGTACCCTGATTGCGACTTACAGTTGTCTTTGTCGGTTTGGAAACTGGCATCGGTATACCCAGTTACCTCAAGTTCTCCATCTCCATAGATTAAGAAAGAATCCTTAGTTCGTCTAAGATACTTTAGGATATTCTTAACCGTCATCTAGTGACCTTCACCTAGATCGGCCTGATAGCGACTACACATGCTCAAAGCCTAGGAGACATCAGGGCGAGTACATATCATGGCATACATGATCGGTCCGACTGCCGAGGTGAACGGTATCCGACTTATGTTGTCTCTCTTATCTTGAGTTTTAGGACACATGTCCTTAGATAGATAGACGCCATATGACACTGGCAACAGTCATCTCTTGGACTGATCCATGTTGAATCTCTTCAACACTCTGTCAATGTACGTACTCTGTGAGAGTTCAAGCAGCTTTCTAGATCTATCCCGGTAGATCTTTATTCCCAGAATAAATGCTGCTTCTCCCAGATCTTTCATGGAGAATTTCAATGAAAGCCAAGCTTTCACCGACGTTAGCATGGGAATGTCATTGCCTATTAGAAATACATCATCCACATAAAGGACAATAAAAGTCAGTGCTCTCCCACTAACCTTCTTATATACACAAGGATCATCTTCATTTTGAATGAAATCATATTCTTTTATGATCTCATCAAAATGTTGGTTTCATGACCGCGATGCTTGCTTCAGTCCATAGATGGACCGATTTAACTTACAAATCTTGTTTGCAAGTCTAGGCACGATAAAACTGTCAGACTGTTGCATATAAACATCCTACAAAAGGTTTCCGTTAAGGAAAGTGGTTTTAACGTCCATCTGCCATATCTCGTAATCAAAATATGCAGCAATTGCAAGCATTATCCGAATGGATTTAATCATGGCAACTGGTGCAAAAGTTTCATCGTAATCGACACCATGTCGTTGACGATACCCATTAGCTACAAGCCTAGCTTTGTATATTTGTACGTTGCCTTCCATGTTGGTCTTCTTCTTGAAGACCCATTTGCATCCAATAGGCTTTACGCCTTCTGGTGCATCAACCAGTGTCCAAACTTAGTTGGTGTACATGGAATCCATTTCGGACTTCATGGCTTCTTTCCATAAAGCGGAATCGATATCTTGTATCGCTTCCTCATACGTAACCGGTTCGTTATCCTCAATGAGATTGATATCTACATGAGGTGAGATCAGGAACCCATACCTCTCAGGTTATTTCCTGACTCTCTTCGAACTACGCGGTCCTTGTGTAATAGAAGATTGTGGTACAGTCTCATCCCGAAAGAACTATTTTTGTTCCGTTGAGGATTCTATGCCAGGAATAGTATCACTCCGATTTTCATCGAGTTCTACTTTCCTCCCACTGACCACTGCATTTAGGAATTCCTTCTCAAGGAAAACCGCATGTAGAGCAACAAATACTTTATTCTCTCGTGGGTGATAGAAGTAATATCCTTTGGTTTTCCTAGGGGAGTAGGCATTTATCCGATTTGGGCTTAAGTTTGGTACCTTCCAAACGTTTGACGTATGCCCAACATCCCCAAATCTTCAGGAATGAGAAACCTGGTTTCTTTCCTGTCCATATCTCATACGGATCTGTTGAACAGACTTTTACAGAAACTTATTCAAAATAAGAATTGCACTATTTAATGCATATCCCCAGAAGGAAATAGGCAGCTCAGTGCGACTCATCATAGACCTAACCATGTCCAACAAAGTTCGGTTTCTCAGTTCGGACACACCATTTAATTGCGGTGTTCTAGGAGGAGTCCACTGTGAAAGAATACCATATTATTTCAAGTAATCTAGAAACTCATTGCTCAAGTATTCGCCACCACGGTCTGACCGTAATGTCTTTATACTCTTGCCGGTTTGTTTTTCAACTTCATGTCGAAACTCTTTGAATTTCTCAAAAGTTTCCGACCTGTGTCTCATGAGATACACATAATCATAATGGAATGCATCATCCGTAAAGGTTACGAAGTATTCATATCCACCTCTAGTCTGGCTAGACATGGGCCCACAAACGTCACTATGAACAAGGGCTAACAGTTCGGTGGTGCGCTCACCTTTACCGCTAAAAGGTGATTTAGGCATTTTGCCTAATAAGCAAGATTCACATACGTCATATGAATTTGGATCAAATCCGTCCAAGTACCCACTCTTCGAAAGTGTGGATATGCGAGTCTTGTTTACGTGTCCCATACGACAGTGCCATATATAGGTTTCATCTTTGTTACTTATTTTGAGCCTTTTCATTTTTATATTATATGTTGGAGATAGATTTATGTTCAAAATATAAAGACCATTATTTGCAACAAAAGTGAAAATTTCTACATCATTTTTATATAAGTAACACCCAGTGTTCCTAAATACAAAAGTATACCCACATTGGGTTAACATAGATACATATATGATATTCCTAGTCAAACTAGGTACATAATAACAGTCATTAAGTTCAAGCACAAGCCCCGAGGGCAGTTCCAAAACAAAAGTACCCACAGCCAAAACAGCAACAGGTGTCCCGTTTCCAACACGCAGATCAATCTCCCCCGAAGTCAGTCTCCTGCTAATATGTAAATCTTGCACATCAGTACATATATGAGTACCACAACCAGAATCAAAAATCCAATTTTTAAAACTAGAAGTAGCCATGTTTATTTCAATAACAAACATACCTGAGGCCGGTGCCTTGCCCGCCTTAATCTCCTTCTGGAGCGCCTTGTACTCGCGGCAGTCTCGCTTCCAGTGACCCCGCTTGTCGCACTGGAGGCAAATATCCTAAGATTTGTCCTTAGGCTTCCCAGAAGCCTTTGACGATTTGGCATTGCCCTTTCTTTTATGCTTCTTCTTTTTCACACCTCCAGTTACCTTGGGCCCAACCCTCGGTATCTGAGATGTCGAAGCAAAGTGCGCCTCGCGCTTGTTGCCCTTAAGAAGCTCCTTTTCAGCTTCCTTGAGAGTTGACAATAACTCTCCAAGATTATCATCAGTGTTCATCAAATTATAGTTTATAATGAACTATCTCCAGGTGTCGGGGAGAGATTGCAAGACCATGTCTATAGTAATCTCAGCCTCAAAGACTATCCCCATCGTGGCTAGCTCATCTATGTCAGCAATCATCTGTGCCACATGGGACTCAACAGACATGCCTTCTAACATACGTGAACGGAAGAGCTTCTTAACTAACTCATAGCTCTGCGACCTCTTGTTAGATCGGTGAAGATCTTGCAACCTCACCAACATATTATAAGGATCCAAGTCCATGTTTTGTCGACGGAAATGCTGAGTCATGGAAGCAAGCATAATAGACTTAGTAGTATCACAATCATTGCTGCGAGTCGTCCAAAGTTCCAGCTCAAGTGTCCGATCAGGTGTGGGTTTAGGCCCAAGAGGCATCTGTATGGTGTACAACAGCCTCCCAGCTCCAAGGACTATCCTTAGATTCATTTCCCAATCGGCAAAGTTCGTGCCCTTAAAGACATTCTCGCCCATGATAATGTCTCGGACATTTCCCTTTGCAGTCATCTTGACTACGACAGTCCAACTATCTAGTCAACGATATTTTGGGTACAGTCTAACTGTTACAAGAAAAATAACATTATATTAGTCCAACTAATAAAATAATTTTGACGAAATAATTTGAAAGCGCGTAAAGCTAAGTATCTGAATGAAATTGCAAATTCAATACTAGCCTCCCACTATTTTTCGGTGAGCCTCTAACCCTCTGTCGAGTACTCTGGAAACCCAGTTTCCTAGTGGGCTAGGATCCCGTTAAATAACACACAACTTTGACTTTAGCCAACAAGCTGTATGAAACTTAACTAGGTAGATCTCGAAGATTAATTGGATCTCATCAAATTCCTAGATCCGGTAGGTGGACATCCAAGTCCGAAACATATATACAATACATATGCCAATGTATCCAATACATTTTCCTAATCTTTTTCCTCTAAATCAACTAAGCCTTGGCTTTGGCACAACAAACTAAATGATTCCAGTTAAGCGGAACCCATTGACATGGAAAGTTTCGTAATCAATGTCTATGAACAAGAAGTGATCTTGACTTTGGCTAACAATTCACGACTTATGTTGGATAATTATGACCCATAGCATCACTATTTGTACTTATCATGGTATTGTTGTACAAATTAACTATGTGACAAAGGAAATTGTGCTCTAATCATTTGTGATTAGATCACCTAGATGTATAAATGATGAGAGGTCCTTATGATTTGTTCCTGGATTGAGAATGATATGAGACAGAATCAGTCCACGAAGGATGAATCATTAAATATCCCTAGTCATAGTATTATCGAGATAGGACATTGATAAATAAGTAAAAGACTAATATTGCACTTGTGCGCGTTGTGAGGGCATAACGACATAGTTCTAATATATTTGGGTATAGGATACTTATGAAAGTGTAATAGGAGGTTGTGTTTCACCAATGGTATGGGAAACAGCTTCGCTCTGGATAGACCCCCTCGGAATTCCATTGGTAGTATGACTATGTGTCTATGAAAGTCTGAAATCAGGGTAGGTGTATTTGGTCTTAACCTTAGAGTTGCAACGCTAATACTTGCGACAATCAATATACTTTGGTTGCGGTCGTCCAGGGCTTTAACAGGTTCTGTGTATGCCTATGCTGGGTATATTAAGAATCATAGGTGATGTCAAGACGGAAGTATCACTCTAGTCATAGTGGAGATGATGTCACGTAGGATACACTACTGGTGCTCTTAAGTACTGTAGTCATCATGATGATATGACTAGGTCATGTTCATCCGATTATAGAGACTAGTTACCAGACATCCGATATGTGATTCGTACGGGGCAGACACAGTTCCCGCCCCAGGCCTAGCACGTGACAGTCCGATACTAGATCGACATACGCAATACTACGTATACTACGCCTGATATAGATCCTTTTTTCCTGTAAGGATATTTCTGGAAAATTGGGTAGGCATGGCGCTTTGTTAGAGGCCAACATTGTCTTGTAAATCGGTAAAACGTAGTACGAGTTACTCACGTATTTGGATAGTCCGATGATCGAATTTACTGCCAACATATCCGGGGATCTCATGGGTCGCTTCCCAAAGATTCACCGATGACGTATGACTCGCACTTTAATTAATCTAGGATTAATTAGAAGAGAGAGAAAATTAATCTAGGATTAATTTTGGAGATTTTTTATCTAGAATAAAATATTAATAAAAGAGGGATAACGATTAATTTGGAATTAATCAGTAAATTAATATATTCAATATATTAAAAGAAATTGGATTTCGACGCGGAATTAAAATTAGATTTTAATTCGGGCGAACGAGTTAATTTAGAATTAATTCGTTAGCGACGTGAATAGTAATTATGCTAGGCATGATTATTTAATTAAATTAGATTTAATTACGACACAACGGAAAATTTATTAATTTGGAATTAGCGAACCCGAGCCCGAGATTATTTGCGAGCGCATTCGCATTTCGAATTCGAGTGCGGCACGTAAGTCAAATCTAGCGTGAAATCATTAGTCACATCAAGCGTCAAATCGCTAGTCATTTCAAGCGTGAAATCACTTGTAACTTTGAGTGATGTGACTTGACAACTTGATTGATTGAGTGACTTGATCACTTGGGTGATGTGACTTGATGGGAGTTGATGTTTGAGTGTTTAACACTCAATTGTGATGTTTGAAAGACATATACAAATATTTTAATATTTGGTATTTGTTTTCAAATTTTTTGGTATATGTTTTTAGAAAACAAATACACAAAATCACTTTATATTTTTCTCTCTCTCTCTCACTTCTTCTCCCTGTCATTTTCTTCCTTATTTGCTTCGGCCATGAGCGGTTTTTACTGCTGTTTTGGGCATGAAAATGGAGGAGGAAGATGTTGATTTTGTTGCAAAATCTTGATGCTAGCACACTCTGAGTTGTCCGTAGGTGATAGGGAAACCCACCCACAAGCTTGGAATCATTTAATCACAAAGCTTGAGCTTCAAATGATGAAACAAAACTGAAAATTCTGGATAGAATTTCAGCCCACTGCCGAATGCACTAGCAAGGGGAAAATGAATTTTTGTTCGTCAAAGCGTCACTCAACCGATCGATGTAAGTATTTCGCAACTTCGTTGATTTGTATTCGCACATATTTCATGCTTATTATTGATCTTGGGATCTTAATAAAAACCAACAATGGCATCTAGAGCAAGGTTTGAGCATGAAAAGTTTAGGGTTTAAAATTTGGGTAAAATCATTTTGAGAATGATTTTGTGAAATTGGATGAATGAATATGCTTAAATGTGTTTTAATTTAAGATTGATTGGATCGATTTGAATAAAAATTGTTTGGAACATTTTTCCCTAAATATCTGGGCTTGGCCGAATACAAGTGCCCTAATTAGTCTTGGAATTTTGATTTTTTGATACATTGGGTGAGTTAAAATCATTCAGGAATGTGATTTAATGTCGATTGTGGAATTAATTGGATTGAATTCGAATCGGACACAAATCCCTTCCCTTGGCCGAGACTTTGAAACATGATTGGGTTTGATTTTAATCAAAATGTGTTGGACATGTGATGATTAAAATGAGCATGATTAATTATATAAATTGATGTTTTAGAAATGTTAATTTGGGTGATTAATCATGATATACACTTTAGGTTAATTAAATGTGAAATTGGATTTTTATGTTTAATTAAATTGGGCCTTAAAATTGGATTTGGGCTTTAATGTTGTAAATGGGCTTATTGGGCTTTGTTGTACAAAGTGGGGTTTAGGAAAAATTGGTTGGATCCAATTAGGCCCAAAACCACTTCCGTTAAGCCCAAATGCGACTAATGAACCTTTAAAGTTTTAATTGGGCCTAATGGGCCTAAATTGATTTATAAGCTTATGGGGTAATTCCCGGATTGGATTTTGGTTATTCGGTTGGACCCGAGTTGACCAAAAGTCCACGCCTTAAGAAATTAATTAAAAGCCCATTGGACTTTAGTTGAATTGACGTTGGACGTTAATCGGGCTTTGAGTCCCGTAACGATTAAATTTGGAATTTAAGTCGTATAGGTTCGTTAATAAAGTGTAGTATTTTATTTGGAATTAAATAGCAAGTTAGAATTAAATACATATTGAATTGGATTTAATTATGTAGTTTAATTTAATTCGAGAATTCGTAGTTTGAGTACTTATTCGCAAAACGAGTTTGACTCGAGCAAAATCAAATCGTTGTTTGAACATTGGATGGTAATTAATTATCAGATTAATTAATTTGATTAGATTGATTGATAACATGCTTGTGTGAATACATGGTTGCGATGCATGAATAATGTATATCAGATGGATATTAGATGGGTGGGGCAATTTTAGAAATTATTGTAATAAATTTGATTTATTAAATTAGACCTGCGTGTCCAGCCTTATCACCTCCTTATTCTTTGTATTCTCTTCTCACATATTCCCATCAATGTAAATGAGGTTTTTTTAGAAGTGTAGTGTAACGGGTAGAAGCAAATGCATGTGCTAGCGGGAGAGAGAAAGTGAGAGATTTGATCTAGGATCAATGTGTAAAGTATCCATCCGCATATCATTATTATTTTATTCATATGCGCTTTATTATGTGTTTAGAATGCATGTTTAAGGGTGTATGATGATGAGACCTTAACAAAGATAATAAATTGGTAGCTAATTTGCACTCGAAAAACCCTCGAAAAATATTAAGCGTTTTTCCTTCCATTGAGTGATTCTCACTCAAGATCCGAGACTGGCATTGGCCTATTGGCCAAAGTCAAGGATTTTGTCCGTCGGGGATGTGTTTGAATCAGAAAGGCTTTGTTCCATATTGGTGTCTTGTCTAAGTTGTGATTTGTTGGCCAAAGTCAATACCACTTCTTGTCCATCGACATTGATTACAAAGCTTTCCATGGTCAATGGGTCGCGCTTAACTGGGATCACTAAGTTTGTTGTGCCAAAGCCAATGCTTAGTTGATTCAGAGGAAAAAGGTTAGGTAATACATTGGATGTATTGGCATATATAAGATATATGTTTCGGACTTGGATGTCCCCCTACCGGA
The DNA here is from genome assembly GCA_019454045.1 of Zanthoxylum bungeanum. Classification (NCBI taxonomy): domain Eukaryota; kingdom Viridiplantae; phylum Streptophyta; class Magnoliopsida; order Sapindales; family Rutaceae; genus Zanthoxylum; species Zanthoxylum bungeanum. The sequence goes on from SKCR01027611.1 coordinate 77,594, forward strand.
TCTAGGAATTGGATTGGATCCAATTGATCTTAAAGATCTACCTAGTTAATTATCATTCAATTTGTTGGCCAAAGTCAAGATTGTGTGATATTTAACGGGATCCTAGCCCACCAGGAAATATGGTTTCCCGAGTACTCGACAGAGGGTTAGAGGCCCGCCGAAAAATAGTGGGAGGCAAGAATTGAATTTGCAATAGTCGTTTAATTACTTGCCATACGCGCTCAAACAAATATCATTCGTCATATAAATTAAATGTTAGTTGGATGAATATTTAAACGTTGTTTTAATTAACAGTTGGACTGTATTCAAACTATTCATTTATAGTTGATTTTATACTTGGATTATAGTAATCAATATAATTGATTTTAATCTATTAAATTATAGTTGATTAAATAGTTGGACTATTGTAATCATTATAATAAATAGTACCTAAATCGTTGATTATATAGTTGGACTATTAGAATCAAGATAAAATTGAAATATTGACGTTTAATACATAATCCTAGGGAAAATGTATTTAAATGGTTTAATTTTCAAATTGGGAATAAATTTCAGGATGGTCCTGGAAAAATAAATAAGTTACTTTATTTGATAAAATAACATATTTATGCCTAAGCACGGAGTTAAGCAAATAGTCGAGCATAATCTTTGGAAGATTTATGTAATGATAACTTTATTGCTTAATCCATTAAGCTTGTCGCAGTAGACTCCTTAATTTATTTGTCAGAGCAAAAGATTAGATCCTTAAAGTATGATAATGAAATTGACGGATTTTCATAAATCTATCTTTAGTTTTTGAAATACTAAATTACAATAAATAACTCTTGGAGATTTAATGACTATTCTCAAGGAGATAAAGTCAAAGTTTGCAATTAGGCAAGTAGCGCAAGGCGCACCTTACTTCGATATTCTAGAAGCCCAAGGCTTGGCCAAAGGCTATTGGATTGTTGAAAAGGGCAAAGGCAAAATCATTATAATCTTCTGGGAAGATAAATGACATATCCCAAAATGTCTGCTTAAATTACGGCAAACAGGATCGGGGAAGCGTGACTGCCGTTTGGACAAGGCAGGCATGAAAGAATTGAAGACGGGCTTGGCTCCGACTTCAAATATGTTTGTCAACATTATGTTCACTACTAGTATTAAAATTAGATTTTAAATATTTAGTGTGGAACATAAATATTTATACTGATGTTCAGAATCTGCTATGAGCAGGATACTGACTTCAATTGAGATTAATCTGCGAATTGGAAACGGGACGAAAGTCGATGTTTTAATCGTAGAAACCTAAGTTTAGGATCTACCATTTGGGTGTGTACCTAAATTTAGAAACTGTTATAATGTAACTAGTTTGACTAGAAACATTATCTCTATATCAGCGTTTAATCCGTTGCGGATTGACCTTTATATTCTAGAACACTAAAGTGTTTTATTTTATAAAGATGATATTGAAATAAACACATTAGATGTGAATAACAGAATTTATATTTAGAATATAAATAAAATCTCAAACAATTAAAATGACAAACAAATAGCTTAAACTGATTTGATCAGAATAAACTAATTGTGGTATTGTTGTCTAGGACACAACTAAAACAAGAATCGTATATCCGCACTCTTGAAGAGTGGGTACTAGGACTAATTTGATTCCATTCAAATGAAGTATACGAATCTATTTTATTGGACAAAGTGCCTAAAACACCTTTACTTGGTAAAAGTACAAATGCCACAGATCTGTTAGCCCTAGTTCATTGTGAAGCAAGTGGGCCCATGTCTAGCTAGGCTAGAGGTGGATGTGAATATTTCGTGACCTTTACGGATGTGGCATCGCGTTATGGTTATGTGTCTCTTTTGGAACACAAATCAGAAACTTTTATAGTTTCGACACGAAATAGACAAACAGATCGGCTATAGTATTAAACCATCATTGTAAGACAGTAATGAAAAAAATACTTAAGCAATAAGTTTCCAATATACTTGCAAGAGTATAGTGTTCTTTCAAATGAGGACTCCTCCCGGAACACGTCAGTTTGACGGTGTGTCCAAAAAGAATAAACCGAATTTTGTTGGACATGATAAGGTTAATCATGAGTCACTCTGAGCTACCATTTCCTTCAACGGATAAGCTTTAAACAGTGCAGAACTTATTTTGAATAAGGTTCCATAATAATCTGTTTGACAGATTACATATTAGATATGAACGAGAAAGAAACTAGGTTTCTCATTCTTGATAATTTGGGTATACTAGGCATACGTTTGGATGATACCAAACTAGAACCCAAATAGGATAAGTGCCAATTGTAGGTTATCCTAGGGATACCATAAGTATTGTACTTATACAACTCACACGAGAACAATTAAATTGTTCCTCGCCATGTGGTTTTCCTAAGAGGAATACCGTTATGCAGTGGTAAGTGGGAGGATAGTAAAACTCGATGAAAATCGGTGTAATGCTATTCAAGGCACTGATCCCTAATGGAACATAAACAGTTCATCAAGGATGAAACTGTACCAGAAATCTTCAATACACAAGAACTGCGTAGATCGGAGAGAGTCAGAAAACAACCTAGGGTATGGGTTTCTGATCTCACCTAATAAGATGTCAATCTTATTGAGGTATACCAACTAACTATGTATGAGGTAGTGATACAAGGTATCGACTCACTATTATGGCAAAGTGCCATATGAATCCAAAATGGATTCCATGTATATCAACTATGTTTAGACACTAGTTGTTGTATCGCAAGGCATTGTGCCTACTAGTGCTATATAAGTCTTCAAGGACATACATGGATGACAACATACCAACGTATAAAGCTAGGCTTTTAGCGGAAAGGTATCGTTATCAACATTATGTTGATTACGATTCAACCTTCTACTTGTTGCCATGGTAAATCCATTTGGTTAATGCTTGCTAAAGCTGCATGTTTCATTTATGAAATATGACAGCTTAACGGAAAATCGCTTTCCGTAAAAGGAAACCATTTAGAGGATGTTTACAACATCTTGTCGGTTTTGTCGTACCAAAACTAGCAAACAAGGTTTGCGGGTTATATGATCCATGTTTGGATTGAAGCAAGCATTAGGTTCTTGGAATTATCGTTTTGATGTAATCATAATGATGTATGATTTGATTCAAAACGAATATGATTCTTGTGTATAAAAGGAGGTTAGTGGGAGCGCACTGACGGTGGTTGTCCTCTAAATAATGATAATAGGTCATTTCTTGGAAATGATATTCCCATAAAAATAATCGGTGAAAGCTTGGCTTTCGAGAAAATTCTCCGTAGAAATTCTTGGGAGAAACAACCTTTATTCTAGGAATAAAGATCTACTGGGATATATTTAAAGTTGTTAACATTCTCTGAGAACTCGTACATTGAAAAATGTACATGACCTGGTGTCTCATATGCTTTGAGCATATGGATTCACAATTAGGCTAATCCAAGTGATAGTCACTGGATTGATGTTAAGAACATCCATTAGTAACTTAGAGATCTAAGTATGCTGTCTTAATCTGTGGAGAATGAGAACTTGAAGTGACTGGGATCACTACTTCAAGTTTCCTAAATCGATAAAACGACTATAAGTCGTAAACGGTACTATACAATTTGAATAACGGAACAGTGAGCTGGAAATCTTCCAAGCAAGATACTGTTATCGAATAAACAACAAATGCAGGTTATTGCTGCAGCTGAGGCAGCAATAGAAGCCATCTGGGTCAATAAAAAACCTAATTAGATTAGATGTAGTTTTGTTAGCAGCTGAGTTAGGCGTCAGCACAGGCTAAAGAATTAATGGTCTTATCAACGATCCAGATATATACTTCAACTATTCATCTTATTCTTTCGGATCATACATCGTGGCGATGTGATAATCGTATAAATCACATCAGACGATGATCATGCAAATCCGCTGACAAAAGCGTTTCCTCAGTAATTTGAGCCAACCGTATATAGTTCGGGTGTTAGACACTCGAGTGACTGACTATGGGCCAAGTGGGAGATTGTTGGACAATTATGACTCATAGCGTCACTATTTGTACAGATCATGGTGTTGTTATACAAATTAACTATGTGACAAAGGAAATTACGCTCTTATCATTTGTGATTAGATCACCTAGATGTAAAAATGATGAGAGGTCCTTATGATTTGTTCCTGGATTGAGAATGATATGAGACAATATCAGTCCACGAAGGATGAATCATTAAATATCCCTAGTCAGAGTATTATCGAGATATGACATCGATAAATACGTAAAAGACTAGTATTGCATTTGTGCGCGTTGTGAGGGCATAACGACATAGTTCTCATATATTTGGGTATAGGATACTCATGCAAGTGTAATATGAGGTTTTGTTTCACCAATGGTACGGGAAACAGCTTCACTCTGGATAGACCCCCTCGGAATTCCATTGGTAGTATGACTATGTGTCTTTTGAAGTCCGAAATCAGGGTAGGTGTATTTGGTCTTAACCTGAGACTTGCACCGTTAATACTTGCGACAATCAATATACTTTGGTTGCGGTCGTCCAGGGCTTTAACAGGTTCTGTGTACGCCTATGCTGGGTATATTTAGAATCGTAGTGTGTTGGGTGTGATGTCAAGACGGAAGTATCACTCCAGTCATAGTGCAGATGATGTCACATAGGATACGGTACTGGTGCTCTTAAGTACTGCAGTCATCGGGATGATATGACTAGGTCATGTTCATCCGATTATAGAGACTAGTTTTCAGACATCCGATATGTGCTTTGTAAGGGGCAGACACAGTTCCAGCCCCAGGCCTAGCATGTGACAGTGCGATACTGGATCGACATACGCAATACTACGTATACTTCGCCTGATACAAATCCTTTATTACTGTAAGGATATTTCCGGAAAATTGGGTAGGCATGGCGCTTTGCTAGAGGCCAACCTTGTCTTGTAAATCGGTAAAATGTAGTACGAGGTACTTACGTATTCGGATAGTCCGATGACCAAATTTACTGCCAACATATCCGGGGATCTCATGGGTCGCTTCCCAAAGATTCACCGATGATGTATGACTCGCACTTTAATTAATCTAGGATTAATTAGAAGAGAGAGAAAATTAATCTAGAATTAATTTCGGAGATATTTTATCTAGGATAAAATATCAATAAAAGATGGATAACGATTAATTTAGAATTAATCGGTAAATTAATATATTCGATATATTAAACGAAATTAGATTTCGACGCGGAATTAAAATTAGGTTTTAATTCGGGCGAACGAGTTAATTTAGAATTAATTCGTTAGGGACGTGAATAGTAATTATGCTAGGCATGATTATTTAATTAAATTAGATTTAATTACGACGCAACAAAAATTCGTTAATTTGGAATTAGCGAATCCGAGCCCGAGATTATTAGCGAGCGCATTCGCATTTCAAATTTGAGTACAACACGCAAGTCAAATCAAGCGTCAAATCATTAGTCGCATCAAGCGTCAAATCGCTAGTCGTTTCAAGCGTCAAATCACTTGTTACTTTGATTGATGTGACTTGACAACTTGATTGATTGAGTGACTTGACCACTTGGGTGATGTGACTTGATGGAAGTTGATGGTTGAGTGTTTAACACTCAATTGTGATGTTTGAAAGACATATACAAATATTTTAATATTTGGTATTTGTTTTCAAATTTTTTGGTATATGTTTTTAGAAAACCAATACACAAAATCACTTTACATTTTTCTCTCTCTCTCTCACTTCTTCTCCCTCTCATTTTCTTCCTTATTTGCTTCGGCCATGGGCAGTTTTTACTGCTGTTTTGGGTGTGAAAATGGAGGAGGAAGATGTTGATTTTGTTGCAAAATCTTGGTGCTAGCACACTCTAAGTTGTCCGTAGGTGATAGGGAAACCCACCCGCGAGCTTGGAATCATTTAATCACAAAGCTTGAGCTTCAAATGATGAAACAAAACTGAAAATTCTGGACAAAATTTTAGCCCACTGCCGAATGCACTAGCAAGGGGAAAATGAATTTTTGTTCGTCAAAGCGTCGCTCAACCGATCGATGCAAGTATTCTGCAACTTCGTTGATTTGTATTCGCACATATTTCATGCTTATTATTGATCTTGGGACCTTAATAGAAACCAACAACTTGGACAAGACACCGATATGGAACAAAACTCTCATGATTCAAACACATCCGCAATTGACAAAGGCCTTGACTTTGGCCAACAAGCCAATGCCAACTTTGGATCTTGAGTAAGAATCACTCAACGAAAAGAAAAACGCTTAATATTATTTTGAGTGTTTTTCGCGTAAATTGGAAACCAATTTATTATCTTTGTTAAGGTCTCATCATACACCCTTAAGCATGCTTCTAAAACATCATAAGGCGTGAAAAGTAAATTAATAACGATATGCGGATGGATATTTAAACAGATTGTTCCTAGAACAAATCGCTCAATTTCCTCTCCCCGGCTAGCACTATTCTACTTCTACCCAATTACATAATACAATAATAGAAACCTCATTACAATGAGGGGAATTAGGTGAGAAGAGATTACAAAGAGATAATAAGAGACAGGCTGGACATGCAGGTCCAATTTATAAATTCCAAATTTACAATAATTTCCAAAATTACCCTTTCCCTTCTAATATCCATCCGATATACGCTATTCATTCATCACATCCATATATTCATTCAAGCATGTTATTCAATCAAAATAATCAAATTAATTATCTTTTAATATAAGTGATCATCCAATGTTCAAACAATGATTTGATTTTGCGCGAGTCCAACTCGTTTGAGAATAAGTACTTAAAGTATGAATTCTTAAATTATATCGAACTACTTGTTAAATCTAATTTAATCTGTGTTCAATACTAATTGAATTTAATTCCAAATTAAATATCTACACTTTTTAATACACTTTAATGACTTAGATTCCAAATCTAATCCTTTCGGGTCTTAAAGCCCAACTAACATCCAATGTTCATTTAATTAAAGTCCGATGTGCCATCAATTGATTTTATAAGGCATGGGCTTTGGTCAATATGGATCAAACCCAATTACCAAGCCCAATCGAGGAATCACCCTCATATGCCAAAAAATCAATTTTAGCCCATAAGGCCCAATTAAAGTTTTAAAGCCCATTTATTACATTTGTACTTAATGTAATGATTTAGGCCCAATTTGGATGCAATCCAATTGGCCTAAACCAACTTGGCCCAACCAAGCCCATTATGCCCAAATATAGCATTTTCAAGCCCAATTCAAAATCAAGCCCAATTAACCAAATTTTAATATTCCAAATTTTAAAATTCAATTAACTAAAGTGTAAAGTCATGATTAATTTTTTAAATCAATATTTCCAAAGCACTAATCTAACCATTAATCATACTATTCATCATCAACACATGTCTAACATATTTGATTCAAAAAATCATCTCATTACATGCAAGGAAGCTCACGACCAAGGTGGGGATTTTTGTCCGAATTCATTTTCAATCCGATTGAATTTTAAATCGACATTCCCAATCGTTTCAAGTCATCCAATGATCATCAAAACAAAAAACACCATGACTTCCAAGGGTAAGCAAGATTCGGCCAAGCCTCATATTTGGGGAAAAATCCATCCAATTTATTTTTCACAAAATTTATCATGTATAACACCATGTTATCAACATACAAGCATACTTAATCAAACAATTTCATCAAATCATGCTTCAATCAATTTTACACAAATTTTACCCTAATGTTTTCATGCTTAAACAAGGCTCCATGATACCATTGTTAGTTTCTAAAGATGTCCCAAGATCATTTTAAGCCATGAAATAGAATGAATATAACAAGAAGTATGGCAGAAACATACTTACAAAGATCGGTTTGGATGTGATGCTCAACAAAAATTTTCTCCAAGAAGCTCCAAGATTCGGCCAAGGATGGTTTGTTGATGAAGATGATCTACAAGCTCCAAGCTTTAAAGGAAATCCATGCTCTAAGATAAGCTTCCCTATCACCTTGGTTTGATCCTTTGATTTGTGCTAGCAAATGAAGAAAGAAAATCCAATATTCCCTTCTATAAAGCTCACGGCATTGTGAGAAATGGAGAGAGAGAGAGAGTTTTTTTATTTTACTAATGCAAAATCCTTTACCAAAAATGTTTTGTATATCATTCAAAAAGTCAAAATATTTTGGCTCCAAAATTGCATTAAAAGCTCTCACCAACTTGTGTCATGAATAGTGACTAGGTGTTTTTCACCAAAAAGTGACTTTGACATCTATCACAAATAAATGACAAGTGATGTGACACACGATGTGACTTGTGGGCCCCACTTTAATTCAAAATGCGAGTGGGCCCGCAAACACTTACGGGCTCGGTTTCGTTAATTCCGAATTAACGAATTTCCGTCGTGAATGCCTAGCGAAATTACTATTCACATCACTAACGAATTAATTCTAAATTAACTCGTTTGCCCGAATTAAAATCTAATTTTAATTCCGCGTCGAAATCCAATTTCGTTTAATAAATCGAATATATTATTTTGTCGATTAATTGCAAATTAATCTTTCTCTCTCTTCAAATAGTACTTTATCCAATATAAAGTTTCTCTGTAATTAATCCCAGATTAATTATGCTCGAATCAAACATCATCGGTGAATTTTCGGGAAGCGACCTAAGAGATCTCCGGATATGTTGGTAGTAAATACGGTCGTCGGACTATCCGGACATGTACGTACCTCGTACTATATTTTTACCGATTTACGAGACAAGGTTGGCTTCTAGCAAAGCGCCATGCCTACCCAATTCTCAAGAAATATTCTTACTGGAATATACGATCTTTATCAAGCATAGTATACCGTAGTATTGCGTATTACGATCCAGTATCGGATGTCACGTGCAAGGCCTGGGGCTGGAATAGTGTCTGCCCCGTACAAAGCACATATCAGATATCTAGCAACTAGTCTCTTTGAATCGGTTAATCATGACCTTATCATATTATCCCGATGGTTGCAACACAATAGAGAACCAGTTCTGAATCCATGCGTGATCATCATCTCCATATGTATGAAGTGATACTTCCGTCTCGTCATCACATCCAATACACTACGATTCCCAATAAACCCAGCAGAGGCGTACACAGAACCTGTTAAAGTCCTGGACGACCAAAACCAAAGTTTACCGATTGTCGTAAGTACTAGTGATGCAAGTCTCAGGTTAAGACCAAATACACCTACCCTGAAGCGGACTCCCATAGACACATATACATACTACCAATGGGATTCCGCGGGGTCTATCTAGAGCGAAGCTGTTCCGTACCATCGGTAAAACACAACCTCTTATCGCACTTGCATAAGTATCCTATACTTAAACATATGAGAACTATGCCGTTATTCCCTCACAACGCGCACAAGTGCAATACTAGTCTATTCCACATTATCGATGTCCAATCTCGATAATACTACGACTAGGGATATTTAATGATTAAACCTTTATGGATTGATACTGTCTCATATCATCTCAATCCGGAACTAATCATAAGGACTTTTATCATTTATCTATATCAAAGTAAATGAATCATAAAACGGTAAAAGGCAATTTCATTATAACATAGTTAATTTTGTACAAAAACACAATGTATTTTACAAACAGTGACTCTATGGGTCATAACTGTCCAACAGTATTGTGTATGTCGATCCAGTATCGGACTGTCACGTGCTATGCCTGGGGCTAGAGCTGTGTCTGCCCCGTACGAAGCATATGTCGGATATCTGGTAACTAGTCTCTATAATCAGATATACATGACCTAGTCATAATATCCTGATAGCTCCAGCATTTAAGAGTAGTAATGCTGTATCCTACGTGACATCATCTCCACTATAACTTGAGTGATACTTCCGTCTTGACAGCACACCCAATATACTATGATTCTCAATATACCCAGCATAGGCGTACACACAACCGGTTAAAGCCCTGGCGAACAAAACTAAAGTATATTGATTGTCGCAAGTATTAGCGGTGCAAGTCTCAGGTTAAGACCAAATACACTACCCTGATTTCAGACTTGCATAGACACATAGTCATACTACCAATGGAATTCCGAACCATCGATAAAACACAACCTCCTTACACTTACATGAGTATACAATACCCAAATATATGAGAACTATGCTATTGTGCCCTCACAACGCGCACAAGTGTAATACTAGTCTTTTACGCATTATCGATGTCTGTCCATCTCGATAATACTCTGACTAGGGATATTTAATGATTTATCCTTCGTGGACTGATACTGTCTCATATCATTCTCAATCCAGGAACAAATCATAAAGACCTCCTATCATTTATACATCTAGGTGATCTAATCACAAATGATAGAGAGCAATCTCCTTTGTCACAAAGTTAATTGTACAACAACACCACGATCTGTAAAAATAGTGACGCTATTGTTGAGTTTCTAATTAGGTCCCAAAATCATCCAAATCAAGCATAAAAACACATGAATACATCAAGGAGTAAGGCGGAATACATACTCACATTGATGGGTTTTGATGAAAATGAAGAATACAAGCCTTCAAGCTCCCTCCATATGCTCGCCCAAGGCTCCTCCTTGCTTTGGACTGCTCGGTTTTGGCCCCTTTGTGTCTCCAAAATTCGGCCATGATGAAAGACTCCATTAAAGCTCCAAGCTTCAAGCTTTCCAAGCTCACAAATTCGTTTCCCTATCACCTATGTAAAACCCAAGTGTGTGCTAGCACTCTTTCTTCTTCATTTTGTGTGATCAAACAAAAAAAAATGAGAAGAAATTTGGCTCAAAGCCGTGTGAGAAGAGTGAAGATTTTGGCTCCAAAAGGAGGCAAAACCGTGGAGTGAGGGAGGGAGAGAGAAGCAAAACCGTTTTGCTTGGTTGTGGAGAGAGAAAATGAAAAGCTTTATATATGTCTTATTTTAATCATTTACCAAGTAAATAATAAACATATATATTAAAAACTTTAAATCAAAAGTCAAAGCAAAAGCAAAAAGCTTTCAATCAACTTTTCACCCATCACTTCACTTTAAGTCACATCACATCACTTTAATAAAGTGACATGTCATATCACATCACTCAAAGTGACAAGTGATTTGACGATTGATGCGACTAGTGATTTGACGCTTGATGTGACTTGCGTGCCGCGCTCGAATTCGAAATACGAATGCGCTCGCAATCACACTCGGGCTCGGGTTCGCTAATTCCAAATTAACGAATTTTCGTCGCGTCGTAATTAAATGATTACGCCTAGCGAAATCACTATTCACGTCGCTAACGAATTAATTCTAAATTAATTCGTTCGCCCGAATTAAAATCCAATTTTAATTCCGCGTCGAAATCCAATTTCGTATAATATATCGGATATATTATTTTATCGATTAATTCTAAATTAATCGTTCTCTCTCTTTAATTAATATTTTATCCTAGATAAAATATCTCCGTAATTAATCCCGGATTAATTTTCTCTCTCATCGAATTAATCCCAGATTAATTTTATCTCTCTTCTAATTAATCCCAGATTAATTAAAGTGCGAGTCATACATCATCGGTGAATCTTCAGGAAGCGACCCATGAGATCTCCGGATATGTTGGCAGTAAATACGGTCGTCGGACTATCCGAACACGTAAGTACCTCGTACTACGTTTATACCGATTTACAAGACAAGGTTGGCTTCTAGCAAAGCGCAATGCCTACCCAATTCTCCAGAAATATTCTTATAGGAATATATAGATCTGTATCAAGCGTAGTATACTAAGTATTGTGCGTATCGGCCCAGTATCGGATAATCACGTGTTAGGGCTGGAGCTGGATAAGTGTCTGCCCCGTCCGAAACACATATCGGATGTCTGGTAACATAGTCTCTATAATCGGATATACATGACCTGGTCACAATATCCCGATTGGTTGCGCAACACTCAAGAGCACTAGTACCGTATCCTGCGTGACATCATCTCCAATATGACTGGAGTGATACTTCCGTCTCGACATCACATCCAATACACTACGACTCTCTGATAAACCCAGAAGTGGTACACAGAACCGGTCAAAGCCCCCAACCACCAAATCCAAAGTTTATCGATTATCGTAAGTATTAGCGATGCAAGTCTCAGGTTAAGACTATACACACCTACCTTGATTTCGGCCTCCCATAGACACATAGTCATAATACCAATGGGATTCCGAGGGGTCTATCCAGAGCGAAGCTGTTTCCCGTACCATCGGTGAAACACGACCTCCTATCGCACTTGCATAAGTATCCAATACTTATATATATGAGAACTATGCCGTTGTGCCCTCACAACGCGCACAAGTGCAATACTAGCCTATTCCGCATTATCGATGTCCAGTCTCGATAATACTACGGCTAGGGATATTTAATGATTAATCCTTCGTGGACTGATACTGTCTCATATCATCTCAATCCAGGAACTAATCATAGGGACCTCTCTCATTTATATATATCTATGGTGATCTAATCACAAATGACGAGAGTGCAATTTCCTTGTTACATAGTTAATTTGCTACAACAACACAATGTTCTGTGCAAATAGTGACGCTATGGGTCATATTATCCAACAATCTCCCACTTGGCACATAGCCAGTCACTCGAGTGTCTAACACCCGAACTATGTAAGGTTCGCTCAAATTGCTGAGGAAAGGTTTTCGTCAGCGGATTTGTTTGATTATCATTTAACGCGATTTATACGATCATCACATCGCCACGATGTATGATCCGAACGAATCAGATGATATAGAAGTATATATCTGGATCGTTGATGAGACCATTAATTCTTTAGCCTGTGCTGATGCCTAGCTCAGCTGCTAACAGAACTATATCTAATCTAATTAGATATGTATCGACCCAAATGACTTCTATTGCTGCCTCAGCTGCTGCAATTAACCCGCATGTGTTGTTTATTCGGTAACAGTATCTTGCTTGGAAGATTTCCAGCTTACTGCACCGTTATTCAAACTGTATAGTACCGTTTGCGACTTTTAGTCGTCTTTATCGGTTATAGGAAACTTGCTACAGTGATCCCAGTCACTTCAAGTTCTCCTTCTCCATAGACTAAGGCAGCATCCTTAGTTCTCTAAGATACTAACGGATGTTCCTAACATCAATCCAGTGACTATCACTCGGATTAGCCTGTTTGTGAATCCATATGCTCAAAGCGTATGATACACCAGGTTTTGTACATTTTTCAATGTACAGTCCCACGGAGAGTATTTCGAAAGTCAAGCTTTCCCCGACATATATTTTATGGGAATATCATTTCCAAGAAATGACGTATTATCATTATTTTATAGGACAGCCACTGTCAGTGCGCTCCCACTAACCCTCTTATTTACACAAGAATCATTTTCATTTTGAATTAAATCATACACCATTATGATTACATCAAAATGATAATTCCAAGAACTTATGCTCGCGTCAGCAAGCATTATCCAAATGGATCTACCGTGGCAATAGGTAAAAGGTTGAATCGTAATCAACACAATGTCGATAACGATACCTTTCCGTTAAAAAGCCTAGCTTTATACGTTGGTATATTGCCATCCATGTACGTCTTCCTTGAAGACTTATAGTACCAATAAGCACAATGCCATGTGGTACATCAACTAGTATCCAAACTGGTTGATATACATGGAATCCATTTCGGACTCATGACACTTTGTCATAATAGGGAGTCGATACCTTGTATCACTTCCTTTGTTCTCGTGTATTCGAAGATTAATGGTATAGTTTCATCCTTGATGAACTATATATGTTCCATTAAGATTCAGTGCCTAGAACAGTATTACTCCGATTTTCATCGAGTTATACTATCCTCCCACTTACCACTGCATATCGGTATTTCTCTTAGGAAAACCGCATGGTGAGCAACAATCTAATTGTTCTCTTGTGAGGTGTATAAGTACAATACTTATGGTATCCCTAGGATGACCTACAATTGGCACTTATCATATTTGGGTTTTAGTTTGGTATCATCCAAACATATGCCAAGCATACCCAAATAGTCAGGAATGAGAAACCCGGTTTCTTTCCCGTTCATATCTAATATGATATCTGTCAAACAGATTATTATGGAACCTTATTCAAAATAAGTTCTTGCACTGTTTAAAGTTTATCCGTTGAAGGAAATGGTAGCTCAAAGCGACTCGTGATTAACCTTATTATGTCTAACAAAATTCGGTTAATCCTGTTCGGACACACCGTCAAAATGACGTGTTCCGGAGGAGTCCTCATTGAAAGAATACTATACTCTTTCAAGTATACGAGAAACTTACTGCTTAAGTATTTTCATTACGGTCTTACCGTGATGGGTGTAATACTATAACCGATCTGTTTGTCTATTCCGTGTCGAAACTATAAAAGTTTTCGATTTGTGTTCTTCAAAAGAAACACACAACCATTACGCGATGCCACATCCGTATAGGTCACGTAATATTCATATCCACCTCTAGCCTAGCTAGACACGGGCCCACTTGCTTCACTATGAACTAGGGCTAACAGATCGGTGGCATTTTCACTTTTACCGAGTAAAGGTGTTTTAAGCACTTTGCTTAATAAACTAGATTCGTAGACTTTATTTGAATAATCAAATCAGTCCTAGTACCCGCTCTTCAAAAGTGCGGATATACGATTCTTGTTTAGTAGTGTCCCTGACAACTATGCCACAATTAAGTTTCTTAACTGATCAGATCAGTTTGAGCTATTTATTTGTCATGTTATGTATTTGAGATATTATTTATATTCAAAATATAAATTCTGTTATTCACATCCAATGTGTTTATCTCAATATCATCTTTATATAATAAAACACTTTAGTGTTCTAGAATATAAAGGTACACCCGCAGCGGGTTATACGCGATATAGAGATAATGTTTCTAGTCAAACTAGTTACATTATAACAGTTTCTAAATTAAGTACTAACGCGAAGGCAGTTCCTAAATTAGATCTACGGTTAAAACAGCGACTATCGTCCCGTTTACTATTCGCAGAGTGATCTCATCTGAAGTCAGTATCCTGCTAAAAGCAGATTCTGCACAACAGTACATATTTATGTATCACACTAAGTATTTAAAATCCAATTTCAATACTAGTTGTGAACATAATTATGACAAACATATTTGAAGTAAGAGCCTTGCTCGTCTTCAATTCCTTCTTAGGATTTGTCCTATTATCTTCCTAGAAGACCTAATCCATAATTCATTATTTTATCAAATAAAATAAATTATTAATTTCCAAGACCATCTTGAAATTATTCCCAATTTGAAAATTAAATCATTTAAAATATTTTAATCCAAGATTATATTTTAAATATCCAACTTTTCAATTTTATCTTGATTACAATAGTCCAACTATTTAATCAACGATTAGTGGTACTATTTATTATAATGATTATAATAGTCCAACTATATAATCAAATATAATCCAATTAATTAACCTCAATTACATTGATTACTATAATCCAATTATAAAATCAACTGTAAACTGAAATTAATTAATTCAAATATATTGATTAATATAATCCAATTATATATAATCAACTATAATACAGTCCAACTGTTTATTAAAACAACAATTTAAATATTAGTCCAACTAACATTTAATAATACGACGAATAATTTAATGAGCGCGTTTGGCGAGTAATTGAACGAATATTGCAAATTCAATACTTGCCTCCCACTATTTTTCGTCGAGCCTCTAACCCTCTGTGGAGTACTCGGGAAACCGTGTTTCCTAGTGGGCTAGGATCCTGTTAAATAACATACAACCTTGACTTTGGCCAACAAGCTGTATGCTACTTACCAGGTAGATCTCACAGATCAATTGGATCCAATCCAATTCCCAGATCCGGTTAGGTGGACATCCAAGTCCTAAACATATTGCTTATGCCAATGTATCTAATACATTTTCCTAACCTTATCCTCCGAATCATCTAGGCCTTGGCTTTGGCACAACAAACCTAATGATTCCAGTTAAGCGGGACCCATTGACAAGGAAAGTTTCGTAATCAATGTCTTTGGACAAGAAGTGATCTTGACTTTGGCCAACAAATCACAACTTGGACTAGACACCGATGTGGAACAAAACTCTCATGATTCAAATACATCCAATTGACAAGGTCTTGACTTTGGCCAACAAACCAATGCCAATCGGATCTTGAACAAGAATCATTCAATGGAAGGATAATCGCTTAATATAGAACGAGGGTTTTTCGCGTGCAAATTGGCTACCAATTTAATTATCTTTGTTAGGTCTCATCATCATACACCCTTAAACATGCATTCTAAACACATAATAAAGCGTATATGAAATAAAAAATAATGATATGCGGATGGATACTTTACATTGATCCTAGATCAAATCTCTCATTTTCTCTCTCCAAAGCTAGCACTTGTATTTACTTCTACCCGTTACACTACACTTCTAAAGAAACCTCATTTACATTGAGGGGAATAGGTGAGAAGAGAATACAAAGAGTATATAGGGATAAGGCGACACGCAGGTCCAATTTAATAAATCAAATTTATTACAACAATTTCTAAAATTGTCCCACCCGACTAATATCCATCCGATATACATTATTCACGCATCGCAACCATGTATTCATACAAGCATGTTATCAATCAATCTAATCCAATTAATTAATCTGATAATTAGTGATCATCCAATGTTCAAACAACGATTTGATTTTTGCTCGAGTCAAACTCGTTTTACTAATAAGTACTCAAAGCACGAATTCTCGAATTAAATTAAACTACATAATTAAATCCAATTTAATACGCATTTAATTCTAATTCACTATTTAATTCCAAATTAAATATTACACTTTTATTAACGAACCTTCTACGATTTAAATTCCAAATTCAATCGTTATGGGTCTCAAAGCCCAATTAACGTCAAACGTTTATTTAATTAAAGTCCAATGGGCTTTTAATTAATTTCTTAAGGCGTGGACTTTTGGTCAACTCGGGTCAAACCGATAACCAAAGTCCAATCCGGGAGTTACCCCATAAGCCTTTAAATTAATTTTGGCCCATTAGGCCCAATTAAATAATTAAGGTCATTAAGTCATAATTGGACTTTATGGATGCGGTTTTGGGCCTAATTGGATCCAACCAATTTTGCCTAAACCCAACTTTGTACAACAAAGCCCAAAAGCCCAATTATAACATTCAAGGCCCAATTTCCAAAAACAAGCCTAATTAATTAACTTATAAAATTCCAAATTTCATAATTAATTAACCTAAGTGTTATACATAATTAACCACCTAATTAATATTTCTAAAACATCAATTAGCATACTTAATCATGCAATTCAACATCAAATAGTGTCCAACACAATTTATTAAAACCAAACCCATTTTACATGCTTTTAAGTCTTGGCATTTAGGGGTTTTTAATCCGATTTGGTTTCAATCAAATTGAATCCACAATCATCATTTCCCAAATCAATTAAATTCATCTAATGAATCAAAATACAAAAAACACAATGAATTTCATATCCAATTGAATTCGGCCAAGCCTACTTTAATTTGGGAAAATTGTTCCAAATCAAAATTCAATCCAATCAAACTTCAATTCAACATTACCCACTTGTTTCAAGTCATCCAATGATCAAACAAACAAAAATTCACCAAGATATTAGGGTCTTTAATTTGGGCCAACATAAGCAATTTGGGGAAATTGTTCCAAACACAATTTCAACAAATTGATCCAATCAATCATCAATTAAACATACTTTAAGCATTCTAAATCATCCAATTTCATCAAACATGCTCAAAATCAAGTTTACCCAAATTCATCACTTTATGTCAACATAAAAAATTGGGGAAATTTGTTCCAAACACAATTTCTTCAAATTGATCCAATCAATCTTAAATTAAACATCATTTAAGCATTCTCATTCATCCAATTTCACAAAATATGCTCAAAATCAAGTTTACCCAAATTTGTTACTTTATGCCAACATAAAAAATTGGGGAAATTTGTTCCAAACACAATTTCTTCAAATTGATCCAATCAATCTTTAATTCAACATCATTTAAGCATTCTTAATTAATCAATTTAATCAAATCATGCTCCAATTGATTTTACCCAATTTGTCATGCCCAAAATTTGAGGAAAATTGAATCCAATCCAATTTCATGAAATTGATCATGCACACTTCAATTCATCAACATACAAGCATACTTTAACATCCAATTTCAACAAATCATGCTTCAATTGATAATCCCCAATTTTAACCCTAACTTTTTCATGCTTGATAATAGCTCAAGATACCATTGTTGAGTTTCTAATTAGGTCCCAAAATCATCCAAATCAAGCATAAAAACACATGAATACATCAAGGAGTAAGGCGGAAATACTACTCACATTGATGGGTTTTGATGATGAAAATGAAGAATACAAGCCTTCAAGCTCCCTCCATATGCTCGCCCAAGGCTCCTCCTTGCTTTGGACTGCTCGGTTTTGGCCCCTTTGTGTCCTCCAAATTCGGCCATGAAGACTCCATTAAAGCTCCAGCTTCAAGCTTTCCAAGCTCACAAATTCGTTTCCCTATCACCTATGTAAAACCCAAGTGTGTGCTAGCACTCTTTCTTCTTCATTTGTGTGATCAAACCAAAAAAAATTGAGAGAAATTTGGCTCAAAGCCGTGTGAGAAAGTGAAAGATTTTGGCTCCAAAAGGAGGAAAACCGTGAGTGAGGTGAGAGGAGGAGAAGCAAAACGTTTTTGCTTGGTTGGTGGAGAGAGAAGAAAAAGCTTTATTATATATGTCTTATTTTATTCATTTACCAAGTAAAATAAATAAACATATATTAAAAAACTTTTTAAATCAAAAAGCAAAAGCAAAAGCAAAAGCTTTCAATCAACTTTTCACCCATCACTTCTACTTTAAGTCACATCACATCACTTTAATAAAGTGACATGTCATATCACATCACTCAAAGTGACAAGTGATTTGACGATTGATGACTAGTGATTTGACGCTTGATGTGACTTGCGTGCCGCGCTCGAATTCGAAATACGAATGCGCTCGCAATCACACTCGGGCTCGGGTTCGCTAATTCCAAATTAACGAATTTTCCGTCGCGTCGTAATTAAATGATTACGCCTAGCGAAATCACTATTCACGTCGCTAACGAATTAATTCTAAATTAATTCGTTCGCCCGAATTAAAATCCAATTTTAATTCCGCGTCGAAATCCAATTTCGTATAATATATCGGATATATTATTTTATCGATTAATTCTAAATTAATCGTTCTCTCTCTTAATTAATATTTTATCCTAGATAATAATATCTCCGTAATTAATCCCAGATTAATTTTCTCTCTCATCGAATTAATCCCAGATTAATTAATTTTCTCTCTCTTCTAATTAATCCCAGATTAATTAAAGTGCGAGTCATACATCATCGGTGAATCTTCAGGAAGCGACCCATGAGATCTCCGGATATGTTGGCAGTAAATACGGTCGTCGGACTATCCGAACACGTAAGTACCTCGTACTACGTTTATACCGATTTACAAGACAAGGTTGGCTTCTAGCAAAGCGCCATGCCTACCCAATTCTCCAGAAATATCTTATAGGAATATATAGATCTGTATCAAGCGTAGTATACTAAGTATTGTGCGTATCGGCCCAGTATCGGATAATCACGTGTTAGGGCTGGGGCTGGATAAGTGTCTGCCCCGTCCGAAACACATATCGGATGTCTGGTAACATAGTCTCTATAATCGGATATACATGACCTGGTCACAATATCCCGATTGGTTGCGCAACACTCAAGAGCACTAGTACCGTATCCTGCGTGACATCATCTCCAATATGACTGGAGTGATACTTCCGTCTCGACATCACATCCAATACACTACGACTCTCTGATAAACCCAGAAGTGGTGAACACAGAACCGGTCAAAGCCCCCAACCACCAAATCCAAAGTTTATCGATTATCGTAAGTATTAGCGATGCAAGTCTCAGGTTAAGACTATACACACCTACCTTGATTTCGGCCTCCCATAGACACATAGTCATAATACCAATGGGATTCCGAGGGGTCTATCCAGAGCGAAGCTGTTTCCCGTACCATCGGTGAAACACGACCTCCTATCGCACTTGCATAAGTATCCAATACTTATATATATGAGAACTATGCCGTTGTGCCCTCACAACGCGCACAAGTGCAATACTAGCCTATTCCGCATTATCGATGTCCAGTCTCGATAATACTACGGCTAGGGATATTTAATGATTAATCCTTCGTGGACTGATACTGTCTCATATCATCTCAATCCAGGAACTAATCATAGGGACCTCTCTTCATTTATATATATCTATGGTGATCTAATCACAAATGACGAGAGTGCAATTTCCTTGTTACATAGTTAATTTGCTACAACAACACAATGTTCTGTGCAAATAGTGACGCTATGGGTCATATTATCCAACAGTATGGGTCATAACTTCCAATAGATTAATCTAATTGAAGTCAGTATTTGCTCAAAACAGATTCTGAACATCAATATATATAATTTATATCAACACTAAGTATTTAAAATCTTAATTTTAATACTAGTAGTGAAAACATAATGTTGACAATACAAATTTGAAGTCAGAGCCTTGCTCATCTTCAATTCCTTCATGTTGCCTTGTCCAAACGGAAGTCACGTTTTCGCGATCTCGTTACCACAATTTAAGTAGACATTTTAGGATATAATCCTTTATTTCCCAGGGAGATTATATGATTTTGCCTTTGGCCCATTTCCCTTCCCGAAGCCTTTGGCCAAGCCTTGGCTTCTAGAATATCGAATTAAAGTGCGCCTTGCGCTACTTGACTTGACTTTATCTCCTTGAGACTAGTCATTAACTCTCCAAGAGTTATTTATTGTAATTTAGTACTTCTACAATCTAAAAGATAGATTATGAAAATCCTTCAATTTCATTATCATACTTTAAAGGATCCAATTCCTAAGTTCTGATTAAGAAATTAAGGAGTCTACTGCGACAGCTTAATGGATTAAGCACTAACTTTTCATACATAAATCTTCCAAGATTTATGCTCGACTATTTGCTTAACTCCAAGCTTAGGCATAATATGTTATTTTATCAAATAAAGTAACTTATTATTTTCCAGGACCATCCTGAATTTTATTCCCAATTTTGAAAATTAAACATTTAAATACATTTTTCTTTAGGATTATGCTTTAAATGTCAATCTTCCATTACATCTTGATTCTAATAGTCCAACTATTAAATCAACGATTTAGGTACTATTTATATAATGATTACAATAGTCCAACTATTTACTCAACTATAATTTAATAGATTAAAATCAATTATATTGATTACTATAATCCAATTATAAAATCAACTATAAATGAATAGTTTGAATACAGTCCAACTGTTAATTAAAACAACGATTTAAATATTAGTCCAACTAACATTTAATTTATATGACGAATGATATTGTTTGAGCACGTAAGGCAAGTAATTAAACGAATATTGCAAATTCAATTCTTGCCTCCCACTATTTTTTCGGCGAGCCTCTAACCCTCTGTTGAGTACTCGGGATACCGTGTTTCCTAGTGGACTTGGATCCCGTTAAATATCACACAATCTTGACTTTGGCCAACAAATTGTATGATAATTAACTAGGTAGATCTCTAAGATCAATTGGATCCGATCCAATTCCTAGATCTAGTAGGGGGACATCCAAGTCCGAAACATATATCTTATATATGCCAATACATCCAATGTATTACCTAACCTCTTTCCTCTGAATCAACTAAGCCTTGGCTTTGGCACAACAAACTTAGTGATCTCAGTTAAGCGCGACCCATTGACCATGGAAAGCTTCGTAATCAATGTCAATGGACAAGAAGTGGTCTTGACTTTGGCCAACAAACCACAACTTGGACAAGACACCAATATGGAACAAAGCCTTCGTGATTCAAACACATCCTCGACGGAAAAAAGGCCTTGACTTTGGCCAACAAGCCAATGCCAGTCTCGGATCTTGAGTAAGAATCACTCAATGGAAGGAAAAAATGCTTAATATTTTACGAGGGTTTTTCGAGTGCAAATTGGCAACCAATTTATTATCTTTGTTAAGGTCTCATCATCATACACCCTTAAACATGCATTCTAAACACATAATAAAGTGCATATGAAAAATAATAATGATATGCAGATGGATACTTTACATATTGATCCTAGATCAAATCTCTCACTTTCTCTCTCCCGCTAGCACATGTATTTGCTTCTACTCGTTACACTACACTTCTAAAGAAACCTCATTTACATTGAGGGGAATAGGTGAGAAGAGAATATAAAAAAATAGAAGGTGATAAGGTTGGACACGCAGGTCCAATTTAATAAATCAAATTTATTACAACAATTCTAAAATTGCCCCACCCATCTAATATCCATCCGATATACATTATTCATGCATCGCAACCATGTATTCACACAAGCATGTATCAATCAATCTAATCAATTAATTAATCTGATAATTAGTGACCATCCAATGTTCAAACAACGATTTGATTTTGCTCGATTCAAACTCATTTTGCGAATAAGTACTCAAAGTACGAATTCTCGAATTAAATTAAACTACATAATTAAATCCAATTCAATTTGTATTTATACTAATTCGCTATTTAATTCCAAATTAAATACTACACTTTATCAACGAACCTATACGACTTAAATTCCAAATTTAATCGTTACGGGTCTCAAAGCCCGATTAACATCCAACGTCAATTCAATTAAAGTCCAATGGGCTTTTAATTAATTTCTTAAGGCGTGGACTTTTGGTCAACTCGGGTCAAACCGAATAACCAAAATCCAATCCGGGAATTACCCCATAAGCCTAGAAATCAATATTGGCCCATTAGTCCCATTAACGTTAAAGGTCCATTAGTCGCATTTGGGCTTTATGGAAGTGATTTTGGGCCCAATTGGATCCAATCCATTTGGCCTAAACCTAACTTGGTACAACCAAGCCCAATAAGCCCAATAACAACATAACAACCCCAATTCAATTTAAGGCCCAAAAAATTAAATTCAAAATCCAATTTCACATTTAATTAAATAAAGTGTATAGCATTATTCATTACCCAAATAAATATTTCCAAAACATTAATTTATACAATTAATCATGCTCATTTATATTACACAATCATGTCCAACACAATTTAATTAACAATTCAAAACCCAAACATGCTATAAAACTCTCGGCTTTGGAAGGTAATTTTATGTCCGATTCGGTTTCATTCAATTAACTCCACAATCGTCATTAAATCAACATCATCAATCGTTTCCAACTCATCCAATGAATCAAAAAACAAAAATCACCAAGAATTTAGGGCTATAGGCTTTCGGCCAATATAGTCATACTACCAATGGAATTCCGATGGGATCTATCCAGAGCGAAGCTGTTTTCCGTACCATCGGTAAAACACAATCTCCTATTACACTTGCATGAGTATCATATACCCAAATATATGAGAACTATGATATTGTCACAAGTCGCACAAGTGTAATACTAGTCTTTTACGTATTTATCGATGTCCAATCTCGATAACACTCTGACTAGGGATATTTAATGATTTATCCTTCGTGGACTGATACTGTCTCATATCATTCTCAATCCAGAAATAAATCATAAGGACCTCTCATCATTTATACATCTAGGTGATCTAATCACAAATGATAAGAGTGCAATCTTCTTTGTCACATAGTTAATTTATACAATAACACCATGATCGGTACAAATAGTGATGCTATGGGTCATAATTGTCCAACAGGTTCATCAACCCATTCCTTACCCTCTGAATATGATTTTTTTTTAGCTTTGCGAGGTTCAAGAATAGGTGTATGGACTCTAAAGAGTAAAAACAGATTTGACTTAGTCTATGTGTTGACTGTCAGAATTACGCTCGTGAGGGTTTTGATGACTCTTGGGTTTGGCTGTGGCTGTGTATGAAACTTTTCTTTCTCATTAATGGTTAATCCCGATTTGATTTTGGCCAAACTATCTTTCAAATTAATAAATATTTGAACATTTTGGTTATTTATGGCTTTATGTTTCTGAATGAATGCATGCAAGGTATCCTCAAGAGTTTTCTTAGGCGGTAAGACATTATGGGAATTTTGAAAATTATGGTGTACCTGAGGAGGTTGCTTCCATGGCTGTGATTGGTTACCATTCCTCTAATTGAATTTTGGATAGTTTCTCCAACCATAATTGTAGGTTTTGGGAGTATGGGTTTGGATTTAATCTCTTGAAGTTATTTTGCAACTGACTTGGTCATGAAGACATTCTTGTAAAGCTGGCAAGGTTGGGCAAACTTGTGTGACATGTTCATTTGAATTATAAATTTGAAATATGAATCCTTGAATTGACTTGATATGATCACTCTTCCTCATTTCTAATACCTCAATTTTTTTAGCTAGAGATGCATACTTAGTAGAAGGTCATAGTCTTCCCTAAGGTTAAACATTCCTCTATCAGATGACTGTGGTTTTGCAGATGACTCATAAGTACCAACTGTGTCTCATTGTTGTGTATTTTCTGCTATATGTTCTAGGTAATCTAGTCCATCTTTAGGATTTTTATCCATAAACTCACCATTACACATCATTTCCACTACTTGTTTAACTTATGGTGTTAAACCCTCGTAGAAGTAGGAAACCAACGACCATATTTCAATCCCGTGATGTGGACAAACATTTAACATCTCTTTAAATCTCTCTGAATATTGGTAAAGATTTTCTCCCGACTATTGTGTGAAAGTTTTGATTCTCCTCTTAAAGAAGTTTGTCCTATGAAGGGGAAAGCAATTTTTAAGAAAATACTATTGCAAATCCTCCCAAGTTCTGATGGGTCATGACTTAAGATTTTACAGCGAAATTTTAGCTTTATCCTTTAAAGAAAAGGGAAAAAACTGGAGTTAAATTATATTCATACTATAATTTTGGTTCATTGCAAGTGTTACATACCTCTTCGAATTTCCTTAGTATTGATAAAGATTTCTGGTTCTAAATTATGGAATATAGGTAAAAGTTGGATGACAACTTGTTAAAATATGAAACGTGATGCATCTAAGGGAAAACAATGCAAGATGGTGATCATGTCCTAATGGGATTCATGAATTATCTGAGTGTCATAGGATGATTAACAACGCCATATGAGACTCATTTTCTTCCTAATCAACTGGATTTTCAACTCCGGTAGGTGGATTTTCATTTTGGTTTTCGGCCATTTTAACTAACGATGAAGGTGATGGAGACTCTCTATTTAACCTACTGCTTAAAAATCGAGAGACCAGTATTTCATGCAACCTAAATGCAAACTATATACTAAAATTTAAATATGAAAATGAAATACTTACAAAAAGAAAAAAAAAATAAACAAGTGAAAAAAAAAATAAAAATAAATGACCAAAAAAAGAAAAATAAAGAAAGAAAATACAAATATAGTGATTAGATCCAAAACGTTCTCTGATTCTTGTCAATTCAGGTCCCAATTGAATTTCTCGTTTAGCTATGTTAATCACTCGAATTAGGTTTTCACAAAAACTTATGGAAGAATCTCTAGATGAGGATGGTTCAAGAAATTCTTTGGAAAAATACAATCTCCATTTTAATTGAGATTTATGTCTCATGTAACCTTGAAGAATTAAGTATAGGATTGTCTATATGTAGGATCTCTAGGTTCAGGATTCATTTTGGATCAATCAAGATATTTTGGAGCTACATAAATGCAAAGAAAAAATAAAATAAGATGAAGAAAATATAACAAAAAAGAAACGAAATACACAAATAATAATAAAAAAATAAAATAAAAATATAACGATTTTAAATTACTATTCTATCTACTAATTTATATTCAACGGCAACGAAGCTAAAAACTTGACACTCACAAAGTGGTTTTTTACTGCCAAGTTATAAGAGTGTCGAAGTAATAAAATAACCCGGTAAGTTCAAGGTCGATCTATAGGGAATAAATTTAAGAAGATAAAATAATAATTCAAGTGAAAAATAAAAACAGTGAATTGTTTGAAGTGATTAAATTTTTTAAATTAAACTGCAACAATAGAATAAAATGGTGGGGCTAGAGGATCCACTTTTAATATTTCAAATTTCAAAATCTAACTTTTTATAATATATAAATTGTCATTATTACCCAGTTAATTTATTTTAGGAATTAATTATGCCAAAACAAATCAAACTAGTTATAAAGACGGTGATAATATTTGTTTATAACAAGTCCAGTTAGGTGCTCAATTAAGCCAAATAAATAAAACCAGCCATGTAGGCAATAACAAAATTGTCAGTATCCATCCTCATAAGCTCGTCCTCCAGGTAAACCTGCAAAACATAAATTGGGAGTAGGGGAGGAGGTTAGATCGTTTGGACGATCTAAGTGAGTGCACAGTTTTATAAATAGGTACTAAAATGCTTTTGAAAATACATGGTTCTAAAATCCAATTCATCTCAAATTACCTTTTTCTGAAATCACCTTCATTAACTGAAAACAACTTTCTTCCTTTCTCGAAAAACTTTTTTGAAATCTGCTTTCTGGAAATTTCTTATAAACTATTTTTTTCAGAAAAGTTTATTTCTAGAAAACTTTTCTTTGTAAAACTATCTTTTTCTAAAATCTGTCTCTGAAAAATAATTCTGAAATATCTGTTTCTGAAATCTGTCTCTGAAAATCCTGACGCATGGGGGCGTTATGAATCGTCGCCCCCCATACGCCTAACTAGAGCCAGGAGTGAAAATCCATGACATTGGCCGTTACGTATCCCCGTCCACCAAAGCATACCACTACTTGTCCCTGAAACTAGTGGTATTGGGGCATTATGTATCGCCATCCCCCAAACCACTGAACTAGAGCCGGGGGTGAAGATCTATGCTACCCTCCATGCTCTGAATATAGGATCGAGGGGAATCTGTCATCCCTAGTCCTGAACTAGGATATGGGAGTATTACGTATCGTTGTCCCCACAGTCCTCTACATGTGCATATGTTCTCTCTGTCAATTTTATATCTGAATCAAGTTACATACTACGGTGGATTTTTCCCCTATGCCTCGAAAACATAAAACTCAAGTTCTAAATCATTATTTCAAAAACTTATCATATAATAAAACTTATCGTTTGGGAACATGCTCTTTTTTTAAAACAACCGAGATAAGATCTGGGTAACGCCCTAAGTGCCTAAAAAGTAAGTCCCGTATCAAAATATATAAGTAAAATCAACTTCGAAAAGAAAGGTCCACTCATAGATTTTAAAATGTGACTGATATTACTTTCCTTCGTTGAAAAATATTACGGTTCGTGTGATGATCTATAATTGAGAAACTCAATTAGATTAAAGTCATGGAATATCTTCGGAACTAGGTTAAATTTATCCATTTGAACACTTGTTATCACTTCAAGGCGTATGATACTTTTATTATGATATAAGTATGTATGTGAGTTGATACAAGACCCTTAGGGTGGCTTATAACATACTAGTGTGAAACTGGGATGAACTAAAACTAATTTGCGGAAATTCTGATATTGCATCGTGACGCAAGACTTTGAGCTTCGCGACGTGTACAATTCTAGAAACGAATATTTGAAAATTTCCAATGTGCGTCGTGACGCAAGTTATTACACGTCATGATGCGGACAGTCCAGAAACAAATCTGTATAAATTCTCCAGTACGCGTCACGACATGCAAGGACTTGTGTGGCGATGCAAACCTATTTTCTCAGGTCTCCAACTTTGCTTATCATCATTTAGTTTACCCAAAGAATTACCTACACTTGAAAACTCTTCCAACTTCAAAAATCATCCAATTTTCACCACCTCTAGAATCATTTAATTACCAATCATAATATCCTCAACATATTCATATACAAATAAGCCTCATTACATGTTTATACTCTCAAAACACTTCTCAAAATGCATGTTATCACCTAATCCAAAACCAATTATGCAATTGTCATTACGAGGATAACACAAGGTGTGAAATTAAGGCTTCATTTCCTGGCCCAAAATTGAAATTAGAAAGGAGAAAAAGATTACTTGTCATGTGATATGCTTGAAAGCATTACCAATTACTCCAAAAGTAGCATGAGAAGAAAAGAAAAAATGAGAAAGCTTCCCAAACTATTCCTCATATTTTTGGCTTGCAAAAAGGATGAATGAATAGTGCTCTATTTATAGACCAAGAGTTGATTTTTTTGTTGCAAATGAATGGTCCACATTTTGCCACATCACATTATTTTAGTTTCTTCCCGAATTTACTGTATCAACCTCGGCATTCATGGTTTTTTTTACCTATTTTGGATTCAAACATGGAAAATATTCAATGCGGAAGTTGTAGATTTTGGTCTTAGATATCCGATGATATAAACGTAATAAAAATCAAAGATCGTATGAAAAAGTTATAGCCAGATTACTAAAGGCTGTTCGGGATGGGACGCAAGCTAAGTTACTCATCGAAATTTCAAGGAATTTACCACATGTCCTAAATGTCATTTTATGAGCATGTACTTTCTTGAACATAATTTATATCCAGCATTATGCCTCCAATATGTAATAATTGTCAGACTCTAGTAATGTGCAAGTTGTCGGGATCATCAGATGTTACAAATTCTTCCCCCCTTAGATATGATTCGTCCTCGAATCCTTTTTAAAACTAGAATTCACATGATTCACGTATTATCACATTGAACCTTGAATGCCATAACTTAGAAGTTATAACTATGGCTATACACTAATTTGTCCATATAAACTCTTACTTTGCTTTAACTATTTTATATCATTTGGAATTTCATTTGACTTTAAAACGAAAATTTCCTGCCCGGCTGATCACTTACTATTTGTCTGGTAGGTATGTGATGCTTTTCATCTTTCTTAGTGTCTATTTTATGCATCGTACTTCTTATCATGCTTGGGTAAACTATTCCAAAGTTTGTGGCTACAGTGAATATCCCTTAAATTCTCTACTAAGCGGCACTACCTCGACCTTAATTCATAAGATCTCCGTCGAATTCCCGTTACTACCATCATGTATCAAAGAAATCTCATTCCTAAATCTCCAACTATGCTCCATATTCCTTGTCCCAAGGAAACCCTTTCTCTAGACTCTAGTTATGCTTAACAATTTATTTGACTCAATCGGGTTCTT
This sequence comes from Zanthoxylum bungeanum, assembly GCA_019454045.1. Taxonomy (NCBI): domain Eukaryota; kingdom Viridiplantae; phylum Streptophyta; class Magnoliopsida; order Sapindales; family Rutaceae; genus Zanthoxylum; species Zanthoxylum bungeanum. The sequence goes on from SKCR01027611.1 coordinate 106,800, forward strand.
CTTAGTTGGTACTTTTGACTTGCTCCAGAAATTTTGGTGTCTCTATGGTTAGGTCTCCCATGATTTCATTTCGGGATAAATAAATTTATAGGAATGAACCTTGATATTATTAATAATGCTTGTTTCTGTTATTTCTTTAGCTCCATTTGGTCATCATGATCTCAGTTATCCTTCTCATATCTTAGCCATATAACTCTTTATATCATCGCTATGCTTCAATTGATTAAGGGTTATTTTCTTCCAAGTTTTCACATTTTTACTATCTGTGGGGCTTGAGACTTCATATTACAAGGTCCGATTCTACATGTACTTCTTGCTCACTAATGATATTTACTGAATGGCTTAATTACTAAGAAGGTTAATTCTCTAAGTAACTTCTTTAGGATCTTTCTCATTTGGCTAATGACTTAGAAGAAAATTCCTTAAGCTGAGCTTAATTGTATGTATATTTTTGCTTAAACTATATTCCATTTCTCGATGTTGATGCTAGCGATTTGGTTCTAGTTACAGCTCATACTTTGTCTTTACTTTATTTTTATTGTTACCATAAGTTCAATTACGGTGTTCTTCACTAACTTGTTCTCCATGTCCAGTGGTATGCCAAGGTATCCCCCATTTTTATTGCTTCTATAGTTTTGCTCTATCGAATGTCGTTATTCAGGTACTCGCAAACTTATAAAATTCATCCTTATCTAATGATAGTTTACGTAAATTATAGATTGATAACTCACCCATTGTACTAAATGTAGCATTGTAGTAACTTATCTTCTCGATTTCATACTATACTACACATATACCAAATAGCCCATATCTGTGGCTAATGCCATCCCAAACCCGTGGTGGTTAGGTTGACTTTAATTATGGCTGGTTATTTCACATGGATTATGTGAGGTAAGATATAATAGAACTTTAGTTTCATTCCATTACTAAGAAATCTTGTTGTTACACCATTTTATCATTGCTTATTCAATATTCTCTCATGTTATCGCTACACCTCGACAATTCCACTTACAAACCTTTGACTTATTGACCTTCTTATCTTTTCTTCTGATCTTATACTATACCTGGAAGTTTCATTATTTATGTCTTTGTTTCCTTACCAGGGCGAAAACATCTCTACATGTCTCCAGCCATGTCTAACACTATTCTTTTATATCTCTGTTACTACTAAACTAATACTTATCTTTTTATCATTTCATCCAGACAACTTCTCTTTTTAAATCTCTCACTTAGGGCTATTTTCCTCTTCCTTTCTGCTCTTGTTTTTGGGAGTGTATTAAGGCGAACATCGAGGTCCATCTTTGTCATTATTGTCTGACAATGGCTGGGAGGGTGGGGCTTGTCTTGGAGTTTTTTGGTTGCGGTGTTCTCACTAATTACCAGTGCTGTAGTTACACGTGCTGCTTATATATTAGTTTAAAACTCTCTTATTTGAATATCTGGTGTTAGCTCCCAGACTTAGGTATTTCTGCTAAAACCATTTGATTTATCTCTTTTAGCTTTACTTATAATTTACCTATTGCTATTAGTCATACTACTTCCTACTGAGAACCTCCATATGGCTCATGGTTTCTCAAACTCCTATTGTACTCCTACTATTATTCTTTCTTTCTAAGTTTTGCTATGTCACTTAACTTTCCTCTTTATCTCAATTTCTTGATTCTCTTAAGTCAACACTTCCTTGGAAGCTCCACATTTACGACCAATTATGGTATTACTGCTGTATCTTTAGTTTGGATGATTGTAACATCCCGCCTAGGCCAGGATGCTACCGGTAGGAGATAGACTAACCCATCTCCATAAGCCTTTGAATCTAACAAAATTTCGGCATGGTATCGTAATATCATGCAACCTGGCCTGTAGCCAGCATCCAAATACAACAAGAACACAACCATCTCGGCCTCACGCCTAAACTCAAAGAAAAAAAACAAATACTTGGCCTCCGGCCAGAACTCAATATAATAACTGCACTATTACATAATCCTTACTTAAATGATACAAATGAAAAATACAATACAAAGGGCCGTGAGGACCCACAACTTGACCCAGGACTCGACACGCTCTCGACTGCAATTGAGGTGATGCACTGTCTTCAAAGTCTTCACTGAACTACTGCTACTGACCTGTAAAACTACAATTAAAAAGGTGTGAGTCATATTGACTCAGTAAGTAATCATGCTCATAACTTGAGCGAACAAATAACACAAAATCAGAGTCATGTTTCCATATTAATCTAAACCGTTTATATGACCATACAAATATTTACAAGTCTGATTTCACTATATAAATTTTTTTATCCATTTTTTTTCGTATAACTATCTATTGATCCTTTCATCTGGACACTCACATACGTACTTAATCTTTGTTACATACAACATAATAAGTTCTATTTTACCAATTAGAAGATCAAGGTCCAACACACTTCTGCTGCGCCACTCTGATACTTCCCTTTTGCTTTACTATATACTCTGAGCTAGTCTAGGTTTGACAATTATAATAACTTTCTTTCTTTACTGTCATGAAATATCGTCAGATCGGACTATTGAAATCTTACTTCTGCCAGACACTTAACTTACTATTACTGATCATGTATACCTACACAAGTAATCGTAACAACAGGTCCTAACATTTCCACCATGTGCTCTCTCTAAGTAGGCATACAACTTATATAATCATCGTTGCTATATGTACATTTAAATAAGGTTATGATACCATGAACTTGTACTATTCAAAATATTACTTCAATAAGAACATGTTTCATGTAAAGTCATCCATATATGCATACTTATGCAAACATGTCATCATATATATATTAAAGCTAACATATACTTCCAAATGATAAATAGCATATATAATCCACATGCATAACTGGTAATCTATTTTCAACTTTAACATGCCATAAGGTTTAGATGATACTTTTTGAAAACATTTTCTTAAAAAAAAAAAACATTTTCCGAAACTCTTTCTGAAATATCTCTATTAAAATCAAACTTGCTGAAAACATTCTTCAAATCTCTTGTTCCTGGAAACCATCTCTAAAATCTATTTTCTGAAAACTGTATACTAAAATTGGCTTTTGAAAAGTATATACTGAAATTCTAAAAGCTGTAAAAAAAAATCTAAAATCTGAAAGCTGAAAATCTGAAAACTGCTCTACGTCCAGGAAATCGACTCAACTGGACGTCTCTCTACACCCAGGAAAACGACTCAACTGGGTGCCTCTGAAACTGGTGGTGCCCTACGCCCAGGAAAACGACTCGACTAAACGTAGAACTCTATGTCCAAGAAACCGACTCAACTGGTCATAATCACCGCTAGAGTTCAGGTACACAAACCTAAGCCGTCATCCTGACTCTCTACATGTGCACATGTCTCTGAATCCGTCAATTCCAACTGTGTCTCAAGTTACATACTAGGGGTGAGGTTTACCTCATGCCCCGAAAGTGAAATAACGAAAACTGCTGATATATTTTGAAACTTAACTCAACTCTTAAAATTGTTAGAAACATATTCTAAAACGCATTTCTTCTAGAAACATTTGAGCTATGCTTTGTAACACTTTGAATCTGAAAAACATTCTTAACTCACACACACGTATATGCATATATGCTTTTCTCATACTTCTCTCTACTCTAGTCATGATTCCATCTATAATGATCTTACATTCATACATATCTATATTTATCAATACATGCACACATTCAAACCATCATAACTTAGCTTACCTCTATAACTTACCTTGCTGATGGCTCACAAACAACATAAAGCATAATTTATTTTCATACATATGCAATCGAAACTCTTCTACTATATCAGACTTCAAACATAGATAAGTTCCAATGTCTTAGTTCTTAAACTGATTTGCCATTTTCTAACTATCAAACTTGTGCTCAGAAAACTCAATTCATAATCTTTTATATATTCTCATGCTATACATAATCTATTCATTTATGCTCCTTATCACTTTATATACTCGTATCCATCCTCATGTTGCTAATATTCTTATATACCGCACAATTATAACTTTCTCCATATCTTTAGTTCATATCTGTTTACCTCATTTATAACTCTAATCCCATACCCTAGGGTGTAGTTTTCTACATCCCCCAAACCCAAGTCTAATTAAATTATATTTATAAACATTAGCCCACGCTTATATGTATGCACAAACTTGTCATTCTTTTACTTTTCGAGCTCAAATTTGCTAATCTCTTACTACTTACATACATATACATATGTGTGTGTGTGTGTGTGTGTATATATATATATCTGGTTTCATGTCTACACATATACCTATAAAGTTTCTTATATGTATACAGGTTTCATGTATATAACTAAAAACAACTTTGTTATATTTCTATTTACGGACAATGTTAAATCTCTAAGTATTGGTAGCATGAGTTACTTACCTGGCTAAGTGAATGCCCGCGATCCGGATCCGATCTGTCAAATAAGTAATAATGCAAGTTAGTACCGCTATTTGCGAAACTTCCAACTCATCTATAAAACTACGGGTTTCCCTGGAACACCCGAATCATCTCCGATACTGTTGGACAATTATGACCCATAGCGTCACTATTTGTACAGATCATGGTGTTATTGTACAAATTAACTATGTGACAAAGGAGATTGCACTCTTGTCATTTGTGATTAGATCACCTCTATATATAAATGATGAGAGATCCTTATGATTTGTTCCTGGATTGAGAATGATATGATACAGTATGAATCCACGAAAGATAAATCATTAAATATCCCTAGTCAAAGTATTATCGAGATTGGACATAGATAAATACGTAAAAGACTAGTATTACACTTGTGCGCGTTGTGAGGGCATAACGGCATAGTCCTCATATATTTGGGTATAGGATACTCATGCAAGTGTAGTAGGAGTTGTGTTTCACCAATGGTACGGGAAACAGCTTTGTTCTGGATAGACCCCATCGGAATCCCATTGGTAGTATGGCTGGTGTGTCTATGGGAGTCCGAAATCAGGGTAGGTGTATTTGGTCTTAACCTGAGACTTGCACCGCTAATACTTACGACAATCAATATACTTTAGTTGCGGTCATCCAGGGCTTTAACCGGTTCTGGGTACGCCAATGCTGGGTATATTGAGAATCGTAGAGTATTGGTGTGTTGACGTCAAGACGGAAGTATCACTTTAGTCATAGTGGAGATGATGTCACGCAGGATACGGTATTAGTGCTCTTAAGTGCTGCGCGGCGGCCATCGGGATATTATGACTAGGTCATGTATATCCGATTATAGAGACTAGTTACCAGACATCCGACATGTGCTTCGTACGGGGCAGACACCACTCTAGCCCTAGGCCTAGCACGTGACCATCCGATACTAGATCGATATGCCCTATACGATGTATACTACGCCTGATACAGATCCTTTATTCCTGTAAGGATATTTACGGAGAATGGGTAGGCATGACGCTTTTCTAGAGGCTAACCTTTTCTTGTAATTCGGTAAAAACGTAGTACGAGGTACTTACGTGTTTGGATAGTCCGATGACCGAATTTACTGCCAACATATCCGGAGATCTCATGGGTCGCTTCCCAATGATTCACCGATGACGTATGACTCGCAATTTAATTAATCTGGGATTAATTTGATGAGAGAGAAAATTAATTTGGATTAATTACGGAGATATTTATCTGGGATAAAATATCGTCTAAAGAGAGAAAACGATTAATTTGGAATTAATCGGGTAAGTTAATATATTCGATATATTAAACGAAATTGGATTTCGACGCGGAATTAAAATTAGATTTTAATTCGGGTGAGCGAATTAATTTAGAATTAATTCATTAGCGACGTGAATAGTGAATTCGCTAGGCGTAATCATTTAATTACGACGCAACGGAAAATTCCCTAATTATGAATAAGCGAACCCGAGCCCGAGAGTGATTGCGAGTGCATTCGCATTTTGAATTCGAGTGCGGGATGCAAGTCACATCAAGCATCAAATCATTCGTCACATCAAGCGTCAAATCACTTGTTACTTTGAGTGATGTGACTTGACAACATGTCACTTTATTAAAGTTGATGTGACTTGATGGACATTGATGTTGGAGTGTGGAACACTCAAGGTTATTGTATAAAGTTTAATTTGACTTTTTGAAAGTAAAATTAAATGAAAATCATTTTATTATTTTGGAAAATATATAAAGTGAAATGGTTTACACTTTAACCTAACCTAACACATCTTTTCATCTCTTTTTCTCCCCCTCAAGTTCACGCCCAAGGGACTGTGAACTGCCTTGGTTGGCCGAAAATGGTGAGCCATTTATGAGTGTTTTTGTTGTAAAATAATTGAGAGCTAGCACTCAAGAGTCATACGAAGGTGTTAGGGAAACTCACCCACGATCCGGGAATCGTTTGACGAAGATTCAAAGCTCAAATACATGGAACAAACCTGAAAACAGTGAGAAGTGGACTGCTGCACTTGGGCGTGACTTCTCCAAGGAAAATCAAGTTTTGTTCTTCATCAAATCGTCTCAACCGATCGATGTGAGTATTCCGCAACTTCTTCGATTTGTTTTCACACATATTTCATGCTTGTTTGATGATCTTGGGACCTACAACGAAACCAACAGATACTACGGTACAAACTTCATTACTCTAATACATATCTTTCTATACTATTCCAACTAGCTAGGTAGCCTATAACCTCATTTTACGTGTTTACGGTAAATCTTGTGGAAACGTTTCCATAAACGCTACGGAAGGGTCTCCAACCCTCCGAACTACTCCGGAATTACCAAATTACCCTCGCAATGTCATATATATTCTATTTTCATGATTACGGTCATCTGCGCTCGGTCGCGCGAGAAACTCCGTTTTACCGGATACTCGCTAATTCTATCGGATCGATCAAATCTAATCCATTTCTCCCCGAATTCTACCACATTTATCGTTTTAACATATAATATTATATTCAATTCAAATCATAACAATTCGCTACACTACGGAACTACCGGAATTATCCGAAACTAAATCAACACACTTTAAAACTTCAAAACATAAACAGAGAGTCATACTGAAATTTCAAAGCCATATTCGGACTCCCATCGGCCATACGAACGCACTGGTGCGATCGGAATTTCGATCGGAGCTACTGTTCACATGGGTGCTACAGTACACGCGCCGCTTTCTTCCTCGTTTCGCGTGCTTCAGGCTGGTGTTCGGTGTAACCAACTCTGCACACTCGTAGCACTCGTCGAGGGCTTCGATTTGACGGGTGGCATGGGTTGTGGTTCAAAGCGACGAGCCGGGATCGGACGACCCAAACTCGCGCCCTTCTCTCTCTCCCTACCGCCGCTCTGGTCGCCGTCTGCATGATCGCCGGCCACCACGGGATGCATCATGGTCGGACGATCAGGTTGCTGTCGTCGCGCGCCGCCGTCAACCACCGGAGGGCCATCCACGACGTGGTCTTCCTTTCTCTCTCCTCACGCCCAAAAATCGATTCTCTCCTCTCTTTTTTTTCTTTTTATTTCTTTACTGTAAATGCTAATAATATAATAAATAATAAATATAACAAAAAATCATAAATTCGAAAATGACTAAAATGCCCCCACTAGGAAGGGTATTTTCGGAAATCACCACTTTTGAAGCCCCTCCAGGCACGATTTTCGAAAAATGTTCAACATGAAAGTTGTTCATCTCGAAAAAATGAGTCCGATGGTTCAAGACTCAACACGATCGGAGTTCGTTTACAAATTCTGTGGCTAAAAATGTAAACATTACGCGTTTTACAAAAATCACGTAACCGACTTTTGATCCCACGCGTTTTCCGACGCGACGAAAATTCATAATCTATTATTCCAACTCATATAACATCCCTCGAACTCTTATTTTTCAATAATATCATGATCCGAGACTAAATCATCGTTCCGGAAAACTTCTAGAACAATCTTGAAAATCTGGGATGTTACAATAATGCATTCAAACTAATCATTTCTTTTCTTGTATAGTGGGAAACTCTGTATAAGTTGGATATCTTACTTCTGTGTTTCTATAAGTTGCTTACATGGACTCCTTACTCTTTTGAGCCTTTACTTCCTTGATGGCTTTCCGCCCTACTATGGATCAGGTTATCCCTTCTAAATTTGGCTAAACTTACTGTGACTACAAACTACTCCATCACATATAAGATATTACAATCTTCTGATTCTTATCTAGGTCATGTTGAGCTTCTGGGTTTGGTTGTCACACGATCTTTATATCTTATCCGATGCTCTTCTTACTTATACAACTTCTCGTTGGGCTCTAAATTGGGGGTGAATGCACGATTTCCTTAGAGATATGAGAATACAAGTTTCTATTAATTGTTTAAGTCCAACGATAGTCTAGTTGGGTGTTTATAAACTTAGTAGGATCGGAGTTACTGGACAGAAAATTTGTTGCTCATTCTGTTGGAATCTGCACCGACTACTCTAAGTTTTAAAATTTTCACAACCGTTATCAATTATGCAGAGGTTTCCATCTACGGTGTTGTCATTAAATTATGTTATCTCTGCTACTATAAAATACCGAGATCTTCTTACTTGCTTTGCATTCCCTTATCTTGTCTCTTGAGTCTATGTTGTACTACTGTAACTAGTGATGGTTCATTCTCATGGGTTATTTTCTAGATCTTTCGCTCTCTGCTCTTGCTATCCATCGGCTATGGCTATGCCATTTAATTTTTATTTGTTCGCGCTGGTAATCTTGTTCACTTCTGATTACCTCCAATCTAATGGGTCCTGTCCTTTTTAAACTCACATGGGTTTCTACTAGTATTGGTCTAATCTATGGGTTTCTACTATGTTTGGCCTATTCTGTGGACTATACGGGTTCTCTCCTTTCTAACTTTGGAGGCTTCCTAGATCATTTTTGGGTGATCTATCTTCTCATGTATTTTAATTTTGTTTTTAGAATAGACGCTCGTTGGGCTTTCTTACGGTTGCCTTTATCTAAGCTGGGAAAGGATGGAGCAAGCTTCTATATCTCGAATGATTTTGTTCATTGTTCTTTAAAGGAACGGCTTTCTCCGAAATCGCAGCAGAAATAATTGTAAGTACCTGGATCGACCTCAATTTTTTCGCCTTCTCTGTAGTTGAAACGAATAGCTACTGAATTGAACTTTTTGCAGTGAACAAGCTCGTTGTTGTAGATGTCTTTCTTTTATGATTGACACTAGGATCAACCACCAGATCTTCCGAACTATATCTCGAAACCAACAAGCTGAAGTGTGGGGTTCACTCACAAGGATTAAGCTCTAAACTATTTAGAGATTAAAGATGTCACAACTTGTATTGGCTTAAGAAAAATTTTCTCTCAATAATTGAGTAAGGTTTTTTTTTTTCTCTCAACCATTGAGAAAATTTTTGTTTGTTTTCACTCAACTATTTGATCAACAAAGTTCTGGATTTTGAACTCTCTCAAACTCTCTAACAACACTTGTGTTTTTGCTAGAGCACTCTCTCACATGCACTTTTGTGAATGACGAATTATTGTTCTCTCTTCCAAAGTGTAGAGATTTGTTCTCACAAAGCCCCTACTCTTCTTATCTCCAAGCTACACATATTTTTCTTAGTAAATGGCAAATACACTCAGCAATTGAGTGGAAATGGTAAAGAAAAGATTCCACCAATCCAACTACTCTGTCATTGATCTTCATGTATTTTTCTAGTAATGGCAAACACACTTAAGTTGATGCTTTACAAAAGCACAAGAAGCAATAGCAAATGACAAAGCAAATGTAATAGGTAATACCTACCTTGGACTTAAATAGTTGGAGAGCATAAGAGGCCATGTGTTCTTGTCTGCATGATGACTAATTTATCATTATCATAATAATGATGTAATGATTTCATTTATGATGTAATAATTATTTAATAATTATTAGTAACATGAATATCTAATAATCATGATTTGATTATCTCATTATCAATTATTTTATAAATTATTATGTTAAAACTAATTTAACATAATTTTCATTTGTGACAAATTATATTATTAATCTCCTAATATATAAAAATAAATGACTTGAGTATATATAATTAGACACCAATTATATTAGGTTTGCTACAATTAATCGACTAGTACAAGGATCAAATGGACCTATGGTTCCGAGCTCCAATAATCTCGAATATCCATTAATCTCATCACTAAACATTCTGAATTATTAACTTCGCATTATTCCACTAAAAACTCGAAGTGGCACTCTTGTTGCCATAAATGGAAATAATAATAATCCGAACATATTTGGTCATCCATTGATATAGTCATTACATACAGATTCGCCTTTCATAAATATCTTATTATTAGATGTAACATCCCATCTAAGCTAGGATGCTACTGGCAGGAGACAGGCTAATCCTGACTCCATAAGCCTCTGATAACGAAATTTCGGCATGACCTAATGCTAAAAGTCATGCAACCTGGATCAGAGTCCAGCACCTCAGACAACCTACAGGGCCCAACACATACACAGTACTAAAATAATAATCTCAGACAAATATGATTGGGCTTCATGCCTGAAAATACTATAAATAATTTTTTTATAAAACTTAAACTTGTAAAATACAAATCCTTTACAACTAGACTCATAAATAACTTGACTCTTCTTTCCCCAAGACCTGGTGACTGGCTGACTGCAACGCTGCTATCCGGCTCCTCCAGCTCTGGTGTCGGTGTTGTTGATCATTCAGGTCACCAACCTGCAAAACTCCAACACGTTGGGTTGTGGGTCATAGACTAAGTAATTAACATGCTCATTCCTTAAGCTGCAAACCACAAAAAATCTGAATTCTGTTTTTACATTAACTTGAGCTAGTATCTACTCCTAACTATTATAATAGACTCCTAACTATTATAATAGACATGCAACTTTACTATAAATTCCTTTTAATCTGGTCATATATGTATTATATCCTATTTCCTATTATACTTTTCATACATCAATAATATACTCGTCAAGTTCCTATATCTCTAGTTATCAAATCAATTTCCATTACGCTTCTGCTGCACTATTCTGATATCTTGTTACTTACCTACTTACTTTTTCAGATTCTAGTTCAGGCATTTATTATAATTAGCTTTATTTTATTTCATTGAAATATCATCAAGTCGGATTTATGAGATATTCTTCCGATTAAACAATCATCAACCATATATACATATATATAATCATATTATCATACATTACCATTAACAGAAGGTTTCCTCACATGAAACATACAATTTATATCAATATCAATCATATGCCAATACTCCACATGCCATATGGATGTAATAATGCTATCTTACATTAATATAAGTTGTATACAACTCATAATGCTATCTTACATTAATGCTATCTTACATTAAATTTCAGTCCGATGTCTTTGAAAACTGAAATTTGTATCTAAAAACTGAAAACTTTCTCAAGTTTTGTGTCTCTGTTTGAAAAAATGGACGTATGAGGGCGTTACGTATCGCCGTCCCCCCATATGCATATCTGGAGGCAGAAGTGCAAATCCATGACTTTGGGGTGTTACGTTCGTCGTCCCCCAAAGTATGCCACTACGGTCTCATATCTGATGGTCTTGGGGAGTTTACGTATCGCCATCTCCAAGCCACAATCTGGAGCTGGGGTGCGGATTTATGCTACCGCTCAAGCTCAAACCAAGAGATTTCGGGAATCTGTCAACCCTAGTCCTGCTCGAGGATCTGAGAGCGTCCCCTCATTCCTCACATGTGCACATGTCTCTGAATCCATCAATCCACTCTATCTCAAGTTACATACTGGGGTGAGGTTTTACATCATCACCCCGGAAAAATAAAACCATCTTTTGTATCTCGAACTGTAAAAAAAAAAAAAAAAAAAAAAAAAAAAAAAAAAAAAAAAAAAAATTTCTAAAATACATTTCTTTCAAAATATTTGAAACTATTCTTTAAAACACTTTAAATTTAAAAAATTTCTAGCTTTAGCTCAACTTCTGAAAATCACAACCTGTAAATATACATATGCATTTCTTATACTGTCATACATGTACGTGCATTCGTTCATGCATATCTATGATACATTGAAATTATTCACATATATACACCATTTATGTATGCACTAACTTATCTTTATATAGTTATATTTATAAATTAATGTCATGTGAAATCTAATCTTTACAAGCATTAGAATACATGCTCAATTATCATTCCAAATATATTATCCTAACAACATTTAAAGTCTACTCTATTAAGCAATCTTGTTAACTCTTTTTTTTTTTTAATTCCAATTCCAATATCAAATTGATCTTAAAGTTATAATACCCCCACTAATATTCAAATCTAGAAATAACAGGACAAAATAATCAAGTAAAAGAAAGATAAGCCAAAACAAGACTAAATATTAACACTAACAACCAAAATCCATTAATCAAAAACTCTTAATTATTACAATGAATCTGTCTTTCTCACACCTAAATCAAGAAAAAAAAATCCCCATTTTCCCGAATATTACATTTGGCTAAGGAAATCTCATTTTGAGGGTATGAAGATTTCTATAAAATCAAATCTCATTCATTACATTCTTTATCGTTATCAAATTCAGCACATTTATATAAATCATTAACTATTAATTAAACTACCAAATTAGCCATTTTAGTTTTAAAAAAATTCCCAAATTCTCTTGGGTTTACTTTCAAAATCCCCAAATCCTACAACTTTTATAATGTTAAAATTTCTTCTATATTCTTTCTAATTATCAAATCTAATTTACTTTCATCACATTAATAGTCCAATTTTAGAGATTCAAAGTAAGTCCAATGATAAAATAGAATCAAACTCAGGGAATCATATCATAGTGTACTTACCTTCTCCTTATTTCTCTCCTCCCGGCATTCCTCTTTTTCTTACACCAAAAGAAAACTAGAAAATGAAACTTTCACTTTTAACCACTTAATCTACAGTGGCCTCTGCAGCATCTTGGTTTCAGTACAAACCATCAAACCCCACAAACAAATTCGTCTCCTCACCCTGACCATTTTATCATAAAGCTAAAACCTTATTGACACCCGTAACAATAACTCAATACAAACAAAAGAACCCTTTGAAAGCCCAAACGCATAGACCCAAACTCTGAACTCGCTGATCAATATTTGCTAATCAAATATTTTCACAGCGTCAAGACTCAAAACCGAACATTGCTTGTTATAATTGGCTTTGGTTGGTACATGTGAGCTACGCTACACTCTCCATTTCTTCTTCTCTCTCTGATTTCGATCTACCCTGCTCTCTCTTTCTCTAATTCTCTTTCTTGATTTCTCCCTTCTTATTCAGTTTCTGTTTTCTTTTTCTTGTTAATTTTTTTTTCTCTGTTCTGTTCTACCCGTTTCTTTTGCTGTGTGTGGTTCTGGTATTCGTGTGTTTTATATATATTTAATTTATGATTTCTAGAAATTGCTATTTATTTATTATTTCTTGTGTTTAAAATATGTAGAAACTATCTAGATAGATGTGTGTGTGTATATATATATATAAACACTAATTAATTATCAATTTAATCCTTTAAATTTAATCTAATAAAAATTTATAATTAATTACATGAAAAGTTTCTATTTTATACTAAAATTGACCTTGCGTCATATGTGAAAAAAATAAAATTCACGCAATTCGCTAAAAAAATCCGAGATGTTACATTCACTCCCCTCGTATATAGGATTCGTCCTCGAATCCTGTTCTGGAGTACTAAAACCAACAACAAGCAAAGACTGGAACACTAACATCAAACAAAGACCGATATGGTCTAAACAAAACATATACTTACTGAGATAGCAGTGATCTAAAACGCGCCGCCTAGGCGGCGCGTATACCCTAATCGCCCCTCAGCCGAGGCGATTTCCACCAAATCGGTGGTGGAAATCACGTGACCGAGTGATCGGCGTGAAATCGGCGCCTAGGCACCGATTTCACCTGTACTCGGTCGCGTAGGCGTCCATACACGGCCGCTATTCGACCGTGTATCGGCGCTGTAAAATTTTTGGGGGGGGGGGGGCCAAAACGACGCCGTTTTTGGGGTATTATTAATAACCCCCCAAACGGCGTCGTTTTGGGCGTTAATAACCCCCAAAACGGCGTCGTTTTGGGGGGTTTATTAAACCCCCAAAACGGCGTCGTTTTGGGGTGCTTTTATATTAAAAAAAACCCTTCTCTTCTCTCACAAATCACGATTTCCCTCCTCTCAGCAGCCCTATCTCTCTTCTTGTTCTTCACAGTTTCTTCTGCTGTCAAAGTAAGTTTCTGTTTTTAATTTTAAATTTTTGTAAATTTTAGCTAAATTTCATGAAAAATTTAGTCGTTTTTTTGTTTATTTTGATTACGAAATTAGGGTTAATGTTTTTTATTTTTTATTTTTATAAATTTTTAGCTAAATTTCATGAAATTTAGTCCTTTTTTTGTTTATTTTGATTACGAAATTAGGGTTAATGTCTGTATTGTGTATATTTGGCTTTAATTTGCTTATTCTTGGCGGGGGATTATTTGTCAACGCTTGAATTTGTGGGTTTCATTTTGTTTATAGCTAAAAATCGTATTTTAATTTTAAAGTTTTCGTGGAATTTGAGAAAGCTATTTTTTTGGCTGTTGAGTTTTAAGTTTATTATAAATTAAATTGAGGGAGCCATTGTTGTATATGTAAAATCATATTACTTCCTAAACTGTTTTTTTAAGTTTATTCTTTCTAAAACCATATCTAAACTGTTTTTTAATGCCGTATATGAAGTTCACAAAGCAAAGAAATGACATTTCTAATACGACTGACATTGATTAAATGAATTGATTCATTCATAATAGGTTAATGGCTTCTTCTTCCGCGGCTTCTAATTCGGAGTGTAGTCCCATTCTTAAACAGAATTCAAATAATGTTGGATGGGGAGTATGGGGCTTTAGTGGATCCGAATAACTTGAATAAAGTGAAATGTAAGTTGTGTTCAAAAAATTGCTCTCCGGTGGAGTTTACCGAATGAAAGAACATATTGGGCATATATCGGGAATGTTGTAAATATCCAAAGTCTAGTAAGAAGATCAAGAGAAGTGTAGACAAGACATTTAGAGGCAAGGAATAGGAAGAAAATAAAAGAAAAGCATATTAGTGAGATAAGGCCAGGAGTTAATTTGGGGGCAATAAAAAAAAGCTGAAATTCGTGAAATAGAAGAAGGGTTAGATTCAGACCCCCTCGGCATCGCGGCCCTTTGGATAGGTGGACAGTGGTAACCCCTCCTGATTCTTTAGCTAGTGATGGTAAAATAATACGGCAACAAAATATTAATGAAGCGCTTTTTAAAGAAAAGACGCATAAGGTCAAGCGATTTGTTGCTAAATGGGTGTATGAATCCGGTATTCCTTTCAATGCTATTGACAATGACAGTTGGATAGCGATGATGGAAGCAGTTGGTCAATTTGGACCGGGTTTCAGAGGTCCTAGCCAATATGAGTTGAGGGAGCCACTTTTGAAAGATGAAGTTGCAAGTGTTAAAGATTTCCTGAAACACATGAGAAGGAGTGGATGGAGAACGAGTGTTATATCATGACAGATGCTTGGAGTGATAGGAAAAGGAGAAGCATAATTAATTTGTGTGTTAACTCCACAATAGGCACCACTTTCCTTTCTTCCAAGGAAAGTTCTGATGTGTCACATACTGCGGAGCACATTTATGAGTATGTGATGACGGGCATTGAACAAGTGGGGGCGAAAAATGTGGTTCAAGTTGTAATAGACAATGCCTCGAACAATATGGCCACGGTAAAGTTGTTGAAGGCGAAGATGCCAAATATTTTTTGGAGTTCATGTGCTACTCACCACACAATAACCTCATGCTTGAAAGTATTGGGAAATTACCGAGGTACAAGAAGTCATTGATAGTGCCAAGACTTTCACCATTTTCGTGTATGCCCATCACAAGACTTTGTCCATGATGAGATCGTTTATAAAACAGAGGGACATAGTCAGACCGGGAGTAACTAGGTTTTCTTCAGGTTTCTTATCCTTACAAAGTTTGATAGAGAAAAAAGAAGTTTGGCGAACCATGTTTGCTAGCGCGGAATGAGATGAGTGCATATGGTCGAAGCAAGCTAAAGGGAAAGCTGCATTTGCCACGGATGAGTGTCTCTTTTTGGAATGGGTGACCCAAAGTTTGAAGGTGTTTGCACCTTTGGTGAGAGTGATTCGATTAGTTGATGGGGATAGAAAGCCATCCATGCGGTTTGTTTATGGAGAGCTAAAGATTGCAAAAGAAGAGATCAAGGATGCATTGAACAATATTAAGAGTAATTATCGGTCAATCTTAGAGATTATTGATAGTAAAATTGAATGGCGGCTTGATACTCCATTACATTAT